>CM074291.1:18178196-18275696 GCA_037194245.1 Opsariichthys bidens
CAGCCGGCATTCAGATGTAAACACGGAAGCCTTCACTGTGCTTACTGTGGCAACTGCGTAAGGATAATGACAGGGAAGAGAAGAGATTGTTGAATAAGGTCGTAATTTTTGTTTTGTTCTGCGCACCAAAAGTATTCTCGTCACTTCATAAAATGAACTAAAAACCACTGCAGTCATCTCGACCATTTGAACCCTTTCGCACGCAAGTTTAAAATACTCTGGCTGACCGTGAGTTTTTCAAGGCGACCGGTGACACGTCATTGCTTGTCACATGACACACGGCAACCTCAATAGCACTGTGTGACTGATGATCTGCTTTTAATTTTTCCTTTTTTATTCAAAATACTAACAAGTTTGATGACTATAGCATGATATAGCTGACATTCCGACTGTCAAATCTGTGCAAGTGGATGTGTTTTGCTGTTTAAACACCTTTATAATGATCGCGTTAGTTGAGATGTACGCCGCCATGTTAGTTTGCCCCGCAGCACAGAGAATCAAATCTGTTGGATTTACAGCACGTGAATTCATCCACTTCTCCCAAAATACATGGAAGTAATTGAGCTGGTGAACTGAGAGAAGAGTAGAGTAAACTTTGAATTAAACATGCTGTCTAATTATTATGGAAATGATCGTTATTGCCGCTTCCATAGACGCCAGTGTGTATTTTACAAACTCTAAATGTACTGATTTGTTAGTACTTGTGTGCATTTAAATGTCTGAAACCTAAATTAAACATTATGTGGTTGAAAACCCTGCATATCTGTGATATATTGAAAGCACTGAGTGCGTGTGTCACTGGCCATTGAATTGGGCAGTTGATCACGTGACGCACTGAACGTTCTATTCACACCGGTGTGATCGAACGCGTCAACGGGTTAAGGATGTCTGTTGTACCTTTCTGGACCTTGAAATTGGTGGTTATCTTGCTGTCTATGGACACGTCATATTCCTCTCGGATTTCATCAAAAATATCTTAACTTGTGTTCCGAAGATGAACGAAGGTCTTACGGGTGTGGAACGACATGAGGGGGAGTAATTAGTAGGAACCGGAGGAACCTTTTCATAGTCCCTAGAACTATTGGCGGAAGTACCCAGATTTTGTCGTGTTCGCACCACAGAAATTCAGATTGATTTTAGTTCAAATTAGCTCCTACTTCAGAGTAGGGTCTAAACCAGCACTATAGGAACTACAAGTGATGTAAGTGTATGTTGATTGGCCGAACGCACACGAAACACTGGTAGCAGCCATTTTTAAAGAGCCATGTACTGTACATGTAACGGAGGCCAGCTAGTAGTTTCTGTGCGAGTAAACCTCACTCCTCTGACCTCAAGAGACGCTCTAGCGACAGATGCTAGAGGTTGCAGCCTTTAGTCTCCTTGTTGGAACGTCCAACTCCCATGCCGGAAGACCTGGGTTCGAAGCCCGCCTTTAGCAGGTCGAGTAGGACCCGAGTGGAGGGGTTACATTGGTGCCGTGACCCGAATGGGAGTGAGGTTTAGGGGGGTGAGTGTAACGGAGGCCAGCTAGTAGTTTCTGTGCGAGTAAACCTCACTCCTCTGACCTCAAGAGACGCTCTAGCGAGCGACAGATGCTAGAGGTTGCAGTCTTTAGCCTCCTTGTTTGAGCGTCCGACTCCCATGCCGGAAGACCCGGGTTCGAAGCCCGCCTTTAGCAGGTCGAGTAGGACCCGAGTGGAGGGGTTACATTGGTGCCGTGACCCGAATGGGAGTGAGGTTTAGGGGGGTGAGTGTAACGGAGGCCAGCTAGTAGTTTCTGTGCGAGTAAACCTCACTCCTCTGACCTCAAGAGACGCTCTAGCGACAGATGCTAGAGGTTGCAGCCTTTAGTCTCCTTGTTGGAACGTCCAACTCCCATGCCGGAAGACCTGGGTTCGAAGCCCGCCTTTAGCAGGTCGAGTAGGACCCGAGTGGAGGGGTTACATTGGTGCCGTGACCCGAATGGGAGTGAGGTTTAGGGGGGTGAGTGTAACGGAGGCCAGCTAGTAGTTTCTGTGCGAGTAAACCTCACTCCTCTGACCTCAAGAGACGCTCTAGCGAGCGACAGATGCTAGAGGTTGCAGTCTTTAGCCTCCTTGTTTGAGCGTCCGACTCCCATGCCGGAAGACCCGGGTTCGAAGCCCGCCTTTAGCAGGTCGAGTAGGACCCGAGTGGAGGGGTTACATTGGTGCCGTGACCCGAATGGGAGTGAGGTTTAGGGGGGTGAGTGTAACGGAGGCCAGCTAGTAGTTTCTGTGCGAGTAAACCTCACTCCTCTGACCTCAAGAGACGCTCTAGCGAGCGACAGATGCTAGAGGTTGCAGTCTTTAGCCTCCTTGTTTGAGCGTCCGACTCCCATGCCGGAAGACCCGGGTTCGAAGCCCGCCTTTAGCAGGTCGAGTAGGACCCGAGTGGAGGGGTTACATTGGTGCCGTGACCCGAATGGGAGTGAGGTTTAGGGGGGTGAGTGTAACGGAGGCCAGCTAGTAGTTTCTGTGCGAGTAAACCTCACTCCTCTGACCTCAAGAGACACTCTAGCGACAGATGCTAGAGGTTGCAGTCTTTAGCCTCCTTGTTTGAGCGTCCGACTCCCATGCCGGAAGACCCGGGTTCGAGGCCCGCTCGGAGCGGGTCGAGTAGGACCCGGGTGGAGGGGTTACATTGGTGCCGTGACCCGAATGGGAGTGAGGTTTAGGGGGGTGAGTGTAACGGAGGCCAGCTAGTAGTTTCTGTGCGAGTAAACCTCACTCCTCTGACCTCAAGAGACGCTCTAGCGAGCGACAGATGCTAGAGGTTGCAGTCTTTAGCCTCTTTGTTTGAGCGTCCGACTCCTATAGCCTATATTAACTCCACAAACTAACTCGACGAATCCGGAAAACAATGATAGCTGGACCTCTCGATTTAAGGAGTAAATCCAACGCAACTTTGAAGGGACAGAGTGAAACATGACTGTCTTCTTTCTTTGTATAACAGTTCTATCTAATAAGACTGTGAGCGCTGTGTGCTCAGGCTCTGGCATTCTTTAGTGTTGTCAAAATAACCCTTAAACCCTTTAAACTTCAAACTGTGCTGAGCTTGCTAGCCAGTTCAAGTACAGTGTAGCATAGCGAAGTCAACAAGGCATTACAACTTTGGTAGCCTACTAATATAAATATTTCAGCGTTGTACCATTAAACATAATGAAAATAACTACATTAACTTTATTAATTTAGCTAATTATTTAGTCCTTTATTTTGTTGAAGTCTCTTAATTTTAGAACGGCAGATTCACACTGTCCAAATAACAAAGCCTGTGATGCTTCCCAAATTGCCCAAAGCCTTAGAGTTGTATCAGTCCCCGCAAAAACACCTTCATTCAGCCGTCAACAGGATCAGCTGGGTGTCCAGGCAGGATATTGCCTCTCTTTGGCCCACACAGAACCCGGTTCCGCTCAGAGAGCATGAAGTCTTCAAGTTTCTACTATCCATTACATTTCATGGAGGGAAGACATCAATGCTGCCGTCTGCAAAGAAACGGCGTCTTGCTCTGTGGGGCAGAACATTGGAACCACAACCGTGGAGGCCTGTGATTGGCTAGCCCGTGCCTTTTAACAGCAGTGGGATGTCAACATGTATCTTGTGGGTCACTAAGATTTGGTCCAGTAGAACCAGGAAAGGAAGACCTGAAAAAGAAAGATGAACTGATATACAACTGAGATTTTGAGAATAAATTTAGCATTATTTTATCTTTATTAGAAGTGGCAAACTATGGGCGAGTAATTCAACTGTTAGGTTTAGGTGTTTTGTTATAACGAATCAGTTTATTCAGATGATTCATTTAAATTAACTGTTTGAAACAACGATTTATTGGCCAATGAATCACTTAGTAGTGTTCACAAAAGATATTATTATATGTATTTAGGTTTAATTATGTTAACTTTTAAACTCATTAATTATTTATTGAAAATACAAATGTACAATTTTTTAAATGATAAATATATTTTTTTTAAATCTGGATTTTCTTCAATATAAGCGCCTGACTAATTTTTGTGGCTATTAATTGTTTTAATTTCTTAATACAAAAAATGTATGTATATATATATATTAATATATCATTAAAAGTTTGATAAATATATCGATGAACAATGTCAAAATATATTTTTAAAAATCTAAATTTCTAATATTCTTATTCATTTTTAATCATATTACTGATATAACTGTGTATTAATAGTTTGCAGCATTGAATGAGGTATATTTGCTAAATCAATTTCCACAATGACTAAAATTATTTTTTTCTTTTTTCACTGAGCTTGCCACAATGCATTCTGGGATTGCCTTCTCTGTGAACAATGCAAGTGATGCTGCCTGAACTCAGCATATGAGAAGTCATTGTGTCATGAACAAGTGTCATGTGACTTTTTGTGGCTTGTTTCATCATTCTCATTTATTTCAATGCACCCACAATGCAGTGCGGTCCTGAGGGAGTCACTGCGTTAACACTAGGTGGCTGATTGAAAATATGTCATGCTGTACAGGTGAAAATGATGAGGACCTGTCAATATTCTGTCCTGCTAAGCGTCCCACTTACCCATTAGAATTTATGGCATGTTTGGACAATATT
Source organism: Opsariichthys bidens (assembly GCA_037194245.1). Lineage (NCBI taxonomy): Eukaryota > Metazoa > Chordata > Actinopteri > Cypriniformes > Xenocyprididae > Opsariichthys > Opsariichthys bidens. The sequence continues at coordinate 18,182,796 of CM074291.1, forward strand.
AAACGTTCATCTGTCAGGTAGGCCAAGTGTTCAAGTTTTCTAATCCGTATTTGCTTTCCAGGGACGACTGTAAGCCAACACATAGTAGAAGACAATGTGAAGGATAGAATGAAAGATGCATTATAAAGGTATTCACAATAAACACTGTAATGCAATAATTGTATTACTCATGTTACACTGTAATGAATTACTGTAAAAATTACAGCATTATTTTACAGCCACTGGCTGTTTTTTAATAATACAGCATATTGCTGTAAACTGCAATGCATTCTGGGGTCACGTGTTGGTTTGACTCAAATTTACAGAATATTGCTGTAATTCGTCATTTAAAAAAATACAGTTATTTACTGTAATCAGAGAATACAGGGAAATTCTGTAAATTAAATTACAGTAACACTTCTGTAAATTTTACAGTAACTGGCTGGCAACCCTGCTGCCAGTATTATACTGTAACATTTACAGTCATTTTTTAACAGTGTAGTGTCAGCTTTGCAGTAACTTCATCTAGGCTTCGTCTTCCAGACCCGTCAGTCTCTCTGAAGTCTGATCATATTCACCTCCTCTACTATTACCTGTGAAGTGGAAAGCAATGAAGTCACTTATCATCTCCCATAGCCATAATCCTCCCCATAAAAGAAACATAAAAGAGAAAAAGCACTCGTGATGGCCTCAGTCTAGAGCTGTAGCTCTTCTTCATTGCCTTAGTTTGAGTTCAATGCTTAAACAAAAGATAAACGAGTAATCTTTCTATTTATATTATCTTAAAACGGTTGGTTCACCTTAAAATGAAAATCAAGTCTTCATTTACCCACCCTGGTGTTGTTCAAATGCAGTATGCCCTTTTAACTCAGACCACAAAAGGAGATTTCAAAAAATAGAGACAAAAGTATCACAGATTGATCCCATGCGACACTGGTCTTCTGTGCTTGACTGCGCATTCATGAGACTCTATTAGTGGCACAGTATACCCCCTGAACACTTGGAATGTATGGCATGTGTTGCTGGTCTCTACTAACTGCTATTATATGGATTTGCGCAAACAGGGCATTTTTTAAAGTGCTTCACAAAAGAAAGAATGGCATACTGCATTAGAACAACACCAGGTTGAGTAAATGATGACTAAATTTTTATTTTAGGGTAAACTACCCTTTCAATCTTCAATCCTCTCTCGAATGCATAGAATAAAAAAACGTAATTATTCCAAATGTTTGACTGTTATGTATAATTAACAACATATAGCCTTTAGAGAGAGAGAGAGAAAGCACAAAATAAATATTAATATTGATTATAAAGAAAATAAAAATTAAACTGATATTGAACTACATTTGTTTAAAAAACCTAATGCAGAAATGGGGGGAAAATCTTTAAATTCAGATATTGTGATGCAGTGCTGTTCTCATTGAATGTTCCGTTCATGTTTGTATTGCCTACTTTGTAGTCAATCCTGATTTAAGTGTTTTATGATCTGCATTTGTCTTTGGTTGGCTTCTTTCAAAAAATGAGATTTGCAAATTGATAAGAGGAATATTTGTCATAATATCAGTCTTGTTATTCCAATAAAATATCTAAATATCACATGCACTGCGCGAGCAGAGCATTTATGACTAATGGAATGGCTTGACATTGATGTGTTTCCTATTGAAACAGATATTAAGTTTGAGGAAAGGAAGAAGAAGAAGAAGAAGAAACAAGTATTCCAATGAAATCTCACTTTAGAGAATAAAACCCCTAAACCAACGAGCCATGATCGCTGTCTTTGTGTGTGTGTGTTTATAATGTAATTTAACTGTGAAGGTCTTTTAGTGAAACATGTAGATTAATAGAACTTTTGAAGCATGCTGGCGAAATTTTAGACAGAAATGAAACCAGTCTAAACTCTCTCTGGCTTTAATGATGAGAGTCGTTTCATCAGTGATAATGTAATGCTGCCCTCTACTGGACACCCCATAATGAACATTTTCTCTTTTTATCTTACATGCCAATAGAGGCTATGCGCTATTTAACTTCCGAATTCTGTAAAACAGATCGGATCGCTTTCGGTTCAGCTCTTTTGTATGTGCCTCATGAAAAAAATAGCCGTTTTATTCTTGATAACTTAAGAGGAGTGAGCAAATATGAGCATAACTGTTGTCCCTCGCATATGCAGATATCTAAAAGCTTTTTTTCCATTTTTCTTCTTCACATTATAACACCTATAACAATGAGAGCTAGTGATTCACTGATTACCTTAAAAGTCCATATGCCGGCAGTTCATACTGCGGTTTACACTTTCTCTGACAAGCGGAAGCAATGAGACCAGTTTTCCGGTTTGGTCATGTGACTTCCGATATATTCCCTATAAGATTTCATAAAAATGGGTAATTTACATCATATCGAGTGTGTTGTGTTATATATAGCAGCTTTTGGCTTGTCTGAATTTCATCATGAACCTCCAGTGCCCACAATATATTTCACTACAGAATTAAATTTAAAAAATCTATTTTAATAATTCTATTATGAGAGAGAGCGCAGTAGAGATCTACTTTTTCATAAAATAGGACCGGATGAAAAAACTTTGATATGTCGCACTGAATGAATACATACCATGGTCATTTTTTATTCATTTATTATTTCTCTATGCATGAACAGAGTTCCTTGTTCTTTTATAAATCATGCATAAAAGATGTTATTATTAGATCCCAATGGAGGCCTATATCTGCCACATAAAAAAATATCATGCCAAGTTATAATTATGATATAAAAGGTCGAAATTCTGACATACCACACAATTGAGGTGAAAAATCCAAATTATGATAATAAATTGGATTTTTTTTCTTACGTGGCAGAAATTGGATGCAATAACATCTGCCACATTATCTTTTATATATAATGATGTATAAAAGAACAAGAAACTATTTTTTATTTATTTATGCATAGACAAATTATTACATAAAATGTCTAAACTATGACATAGAAATTCAGAGTTTGTAGCCTATGATATTTTTTTTTTTATCTTATGTGGCAGAAATGGGCTTCCATATAGTCTAGGCAGTAGGCTACACTAAAAGTGAGCATGTGCAGATCTAGTTATTAACATGTAAGAGCTATTTCTACCTGACATTAATACATTTTTGCTGATATAGCCTGTGCGTTAAAAACGATCGCACCTGCTCAAAGGTGGATAATTAATGTAACCATATGGTAATTTATGGGTAATTTAATCATACTACTAATGTTTTGCAATAATACTTAGTTACTAATAATATGAAATGTTTATCCTTTTGAAATTTGACAGTAAAGCACTGAGCTTGAATTGAGAGGCAGATCAAATGAACTTAACAGTAACGTGCAAAAACATTTTTAAAGGGGGAAAAAGTAAATATTCTACTCTTATTAAATGTGTTCTTATTAAACTGAACTGGCCGACAGCTTCGGTGATTATGAAAGGAGCACTCTTTTTTCGTGCAGCTGCCTGACGCTGAGGAAAACCGTACTAGGTAGGGTTGAGATACTGATGCTATGAGGTGTTAGTACAGCTGTCACTTATATTTTTTTATTATTATTATTTATTGCAGAACTTATAATTACATACAATATAAGGAAAAATACCATGGTTGTATCTTTAACAATGAACAATCATAAACGAAAAAGACAAAAAAAAGAAAAGAAAATGGGTTTGTGTACATCATAATGAGATTAAATACAGAGCACAAAAAAGCACAATGACAATGTTAAATATAATGCATCAAAAAATATATATTTACTTTGCTATTTATAAGGCTGTTGAAACGAAATGACAGTTAAATTCAAGAAAAAGAGGGAAACAAAGGAGATTTAAGTCACTTCTGCTTGTGGATGAAAATGGGTTTTGGGTTTTCGTAATAATAAAAAATATCTTTAAAGACAAAACCACCCTGACCCTGACCACACTACATCGCTCGGGGTCAGGACCCTCTTGGCCCCCGCTGCCAGGGTGTGGTGGGTGGGTGCGGTTGTAACATTTAATAAAGTGATCAAATATAAAAATAAAACACTGCAGTAACCAACAAGTAAAAAAAAAAGAGGTAATTTGGTGACCTGAATCACCACGCTGCCCTGACCACTCGGGGTCGGGACCCTTTTGGCCCCCGCTGCACCCACCCGCCACACCCTGGCAGTGGAGGCCAAATTTAATAAAGTGATCAAATATAAAAATAAAACACTGCAGTGATCAACAAGTAAAAAAAAAAAAGGTAATTTGGTGACCTGAATCACCACACTGACCCCAACCACTCGGGGTTCGGGACCCTTTTGGCCCCCGCTGCACCCACCCGCCACACCCTGGCAGTGGAGGCCAAATTTAATAAAGTGATCAAATATAAAAATAAAACACTGCAGTGATCAACAAGTTAAAAAAAAAGGTAATTTGGTGACCTGAATCACCACACTGACCCCAACCACTCGGGGTCGGGACCCTTTTGGCCCCCGCTGCACCCACCCGCCACACCCTGGCAGTGGAGGCCAAATTTAATAAAGTGATCAAATATAAAAATAAAACACTGCAGTGATCAACAAGTTAAAAAAAAAGGTATTTTGGTGACCTGAATCACCACACTGACCCCAACCACTCGGGGTCGGGACCCTTTTGGCCCCCGCTGCACCCACCCGCCACACCCTGGCAGTGGAGGCCAAATTTAATAAAGTGATCAAATATAAAAATAAAACACTGCAGTGATCAACAAGTTAAAAAAAAAAAGGTATTTTGGTGACCTGAATCACCACACTGACCCCAACCACTCGGGGTCGGGACCCTTTTGGCCCCCGCTGCACCCACCCGCCACACCTGGCAGTGGAGGCCAAATTTAATAAAGTGATCAAATATAAAAATAAAACACTGCAGTGATCAACAAGTTAAAAAAAAAAAAGGTAATTTGGTGACCTGAATCACCACACTGACCCCAACCACTCGGGGTCGGGACCCTTTTGGCCCCCGCTGCACCCACCCGCCACACCCTGGCAGTGGAGGCCAAATTTAATAAAGTGATCAAATATAAAAATAAAACACTGCAGTGATCAACAAGTTAAAAAAAAAGGTATTTTGGTGACCTGAATCACCACACTGACCCCAACCACTCGGGGTCGGGACCCTTTTGGCCCCCGCTGCACCCACCCGCCACACCCTGGCAGTGGAGGCCAAATTTAATAAAGTGATCAAATATAAAAATAAAACACTGCAGTGATCAACAAGTTAAAAAAGGTAATTTGGTGACCTGAATCACCACACTGACCCCAACCACTCGGGGTTCGGGACCCTTTTGGCCCCCGCTGCACCCACCCGCCACACCCTGGCAGTGGAGGCCAAATTTAATAAAGTAATCAAATATAAAAATAAAACACTGCAGTGATCAACAAATAAAAAAAGGTAATTTGGTGACCTGAATCACCACACTGACCCCAACCACTCGGGGTCGGGACCCTTTTGGCCCCCGCTGCACCCACCCGCCACACCCTGGCAGTGGAGGCCAAATTTAATAAAGTGATCAAATATAAAAATAAAACACTGCAGTGATCAACAAGTTAAAAAAGGTAATTTGGTGACCTGAATCACCACGCTGCCCTGACCACACTACATCGCTCGGGGTCGGGACCCTCTTGGCCCCCGCTGCACCCACCCGCCACACCCTGGCAGTGGAGGCCAAATTTAATAAAGTGATCAAATATAAAAATAAAACACTGCAGTGATCAACAAATAAAAAAAAGGTAATTTGGTGACCTGAATCACCACACTGACCCCAACCACTCGGGGTTCGGGACCCTTTTGGCCCCCGCTGCACCCACCCGCCACACCCTGGCAGTGGAGGCCAAATTTAATAAAGTAATCAAATATAAAAATAAAACACTGCAGTGATCAACAAATAAAAAAAGGTAATTTGGTGACCTGAATCACCACACTGACCCCAACCACTCGGGGTCGGGACCCTTTTGGCCCCCGCTGCACCCACCCGCCACACCCTGGCAGTGGAGGCCAAATTTAATAAAGTGATCAAATATAAAAATAAAACACTGCAGTGATCAACAAGTTAAAAAAAAGGTATTTTGGTGACCTGAATCACCACACTGACCCCAACCACTCGGGGTTCGGGACCCTTTTGGCCCCCGCTGCACCCACCCGCCACACCCTGGCAGTGGAGGCCAAATTTAATAAAGTAATCAAATATAAAAATAAAACACTGCAGTGATCAACAAATAAAAAAAGGTAATTTGGTGACCTGAATCACCACACTGACCCCAACCACTCGGGGTCGGGACCCTTTTGGCCCCCGCTGCACCCACCCGCCACACCCTGGCAGTGGAGGCCAAATTTAATAAAGTGATCAAATATAAAAATAAAACACTGCAGTGATCAACAAGTTAAAAAAGGTAATTTGGTGACCTGAATCACCACGCTGCCCTGACCACACTACATCGCTCGGGGTCGGGACCCTCTTGGCCCCCGCTGCACCCACCCGCCACACCCTGGCAGTGGAGGCCAAATTTAATAAAGTGATCAAATATAAAAATAAAACACTGCAGTGATCAACAAATAAAAAAAAGGTAATTTGGTGACCTGAATCACCACACTGACCCCAACCACTCGGGGTTCGGGACCCTTTTGGCCCCCGCTGCACCCACCCGCCACACCCTGGCAGTGGAGGCCAAATTTAATAAAGTAATCAAATATAAAAATAAAACACTGCAGTGATCAACAAATAAAAAAAGGTAATTTGGTGACCTGAATCACCACACTGACCCCAACCACTCGGGGTCGGGACCCTTTTGGCCCCCGCTGCACCCACCCGCCACACCCTGGCAGTGGAGGCCAAATTTAATAAAGTGATCAAATATAAAAATAAAACACTGCAGTGATCAACAAGTTAAAAAAAAGGTATTTTGGTGACCTGAATCACCACACTGACCCCAACCACTCGGGGTTCGGGACCCTTTTGGCCCCCGCTGCACCCACCCGCCACACCCTGGCAGTGGAGGCCAAATTTAATAAAGTAATCAAATATAAAAATAAAACACTGCAGTGATCAACAAATAAAAAAAGGTAATTTGGTGACCTGAATCACCACACTGACCCCAACCACTCGGGGTCGGGACCCTTTTGGCCCCCGCTGCACCCACCCGCCACACCCTGGCAGTGGAGGCCAAATTTAATAAAGTAATCAAATATAAAAATAAAACACTGCAGTGATCAACAAATAAAAAAAGGTAATTTGGTGACCTGAATCACCACACTGACCCCAACCACTCGGGGTCGGGACCCTTTTGGCCCCCGCTGCACCCACCCGCCACACCCTGGCAGTGGAGGCCAAATTTAATAAAGTGATCAAATATAAAAATAAAACACTGCAGTGATCAACAAGTTAAAAAAGGTAATTTGGTGACCTGAATCACCACGCTGCCCTGACCACACTACATCGCTCGGGGTCGGGACCCTCTTGGCCCCCGCTGCACCCACCCGCCACACCCTGGCAGTGGGGGCCAAGTAGTAGAACCGGCTTCACGTGTCTCCCTGGGGGTCAACAGCGCCGTTACACCCCATCCGAGCGTGCTCTGGCTCCTCGCCCCAGGGAGAGAACGAGTAAACCGGGTGCCAGGTTATGCCGGAGACGGGATGCTGCTCCGCGGCATAACGAAAGCAGAAGACGCGTAAAATCCTTCGCGAGAACTGCGTTTCACTCACGCACTCCCGCGAAGGACCGGTCACAGAATCGCCGAGCGAAGCTTCACGAAGGAATTTACTCGACCGTCGAGTGCTGCAGTTGAAGAGACACAAACTGAGCTCATGAGCGAATTGCGGCGTTTATATAGGACTTAAGTCGCGAATATTTCGAGCGCGTGTCACTGTGACGTCACTGAGATTGTTCTATGAATAAGGCGCTTGTTCTCTTTATGACGTAGGTGGTATTTGTTTTTCCCTTAATTCAAAAAACAGATCTATAAGAGAGTTATTTCAATGCTCATATTCAATATTTCATATGCCTTATATTTACACTTGTGATAATCTTGCATTCATTGCTAAGTTTGTGTTTGGCAGGTTAATTATTTTTTTGAGCCTGTGCAGATATTTTCTTTTTCATTAATTTATTTTTGTGTCTAAGTGCATGTTTTATTGTGAAGTAGGCCTACGTTGATTGTAAATTAAATGCCATCTTGTTCAATTTTGGCAGACTAACTTTTGAGAGCAGTGGCACCGGTGGAGCTTTTTTTATGAATGGGTATGCTAGAGATAAGTCATGCACTTCTCACCTTTACCTCTAGAGGGAAGCATTATACAATTCAACATAAATGAATGTCTCTTGTTTACATCTGTTACATGCTTGAAAATGAGCTCAGATTTGTACTGCTCAATGAGGTTATTTTGCAAATAAATAAATAAACCGTTCGAAAATGTACTGTATTAATTTAGTGGTTTATGCAAGGAGACAGATCTGCTAATGGATTTATATAGATGCTATTTTGCAATTTAGCTTCACAGGTTAATTGGGGTGTTGATGAGGGTGTGTGTATTTTACAAGAACACAAGACAGTATTTGTGACCTAAAAAACAATTGTTAAAATTTAAATTAAATTCCACCCCTTCCATTAGAATGCCACGTTAATAAATTAGTGTTGGGTTAAAAACAACCCAAGTTGGTTTGAAAATGGAAAAATCCAGTGGTTGTGTTAAAAGTTTGAAAATTAACATGTATTAATATGTTTATTAAGTGAACTTTAATAAATAAGTTTAAATAATAATCATTCAACAGTACACATTTATTAAATTTCTTATTATTGATTATTGTTATAATTTCCAACCTATTTTTGGCTCATTTTAAAGGGTTACTTCACCCTAAACTGAATATTCTGTCATGGATTACTCACCTTCATGTTTTTAACCCTAGCGGGGTTTTTTTTAGAGTGTATGCAGGACTGGAGCTATCAATTTACAAGCTTCCATTTTGCACTGCAAAATGTAACTGTGGTTTTTGTAAACCTTTCAGATTTCTTTCTGCCATTCACCTTGACTTTTCTGTCACAGGTCCCGAGGTTTCTCCCTGTTCTGTGTCCCAGGGGCCTGTATACTCTCAGCCTGGCTGTCGGCCCTGCAGCGGGCAGATCATGTCACGTCCCAGAGAGTATTGATCCAGGTTCAGGTTTGCTGTCGTTCATTTATAAATACACACAGGGTGCTATCGGTGGCCTGCCTGGGGAGGGAAGATTCTCTCGCTGCTAGAGCCTTTGTCCCTTCCTCCTGCCCTCCGACGAGGCTATTTTTGAAGGCGATCTATAAGCCCCAAGCACCCCGCCGGCCTGGGGTTCAGTTTCCACGCAGTAGATCAATGGAAAGCTGCAGGACTGAGCGCAGTGAGGGCGGGATGGGAAGACGCTCTGCTTTTTATCCCACCCGCAGATTCAAGACCCTTTTCTTTTCTCTCCACCTTAGACTGCAGGGATAAATCTTCTCGTCTTTTATCTATCTGTCATAAAAATAAAAAAACATACAGAAAAAACACTGATGTTGGGGGATTATCTCATTCGCATTCAAGGCTATTGCTATAAGTTTTCTGACACTGAAATGTGAGAGACTAAAATGACTGCACACAGTCTCTTAAGTTGCCCAAACATAAATTGTTGACAAATTAAAAAATACAATTTCAATTAGAACTGTATTGTAATGTACATAAAATGTACGGTATGTAGAGTTAAAGTTACCTAAAAGTACTGACGTTGAAAAATACAATATCAATCGAATTAAGTTGTTTATGAAAGCTTTTTGCTATTTTGTTTTAGATACAAACACAAACTTAAAGCAGCGATGTTTTGAAAAGTTGTTTTAAAGGGCATAAACAATAATGACACTCTTGATATCTATGTACTGTATGTTATGTAATTATTTGTACATATATGAAAAGTTAAGGTTTTAGATGAAAACAATAAAATGCACAATATATCATAAAAGTTCTGAATGTAAAATTCTTACACTAAGGCGTTTAATATCAACATATGTGACCTTGGAGCACAAAACTAGTTGCATGGGTATATTTGTGGCAATAGCCAAAAACATATTGTATGGGTTAAATTTAACAACTTTTATGCCAAAAATGATTAGGATATTAAGTAAAGATCATGTTCCATGAAGACATTTTGAAAATTTCCTATTGCAAATATATCAAAAATGTATTTTTGTAAGTGGATGTGCATTGCTAAGGACAACTTTAAAGGTCATTTTTATTATTAAAAGGGTTAATATGCCAATACTACAACAAATATCAACAAATTTTATGTTTAAATTGTTTACATTTTAGATGCTAACACTAAAACATAATATCAACATATTGTAAATTTCTAAAGTTGTCTCTACATAAAATGCTGAAACTTAACATCAAAGTATTAAAGGTGTATTTTACATCAAAAAGTTGCTTGTATTTAAAGTTTTTAAATGGCAGCAAACACTTTTATACATATATTGTACATCATTAAAGTTGCCCGTGCATTAAATGCAAACCATTAAACAATCAACACCAAAATAATATGCATTATAGATATGTTGATATTGTAAATTTTCAGAATATAATCTATAACATAGCTTTTTATTAACTAATTTATGCTCATAAACAGTTAGGTTTTACATTCTATTATTAAAATGTACACTAATTGATGTATTGTACATCTCTAAAGTTGTTCATATGTAAAAGGTTTAATGTTATAGATGCTGCAATTATAATGTAAAATCAACCTATTGAACATATTTAAAGTTGTACAACAAGATTTTAGATACTGACACTAAAACAAAAACTATCAACGTCTTGTACATTTCTAAACTATGCAAAAAGCTGACACTGAAACGTGCAATATCGATGTATTATAAATCTCTAAAGTTGTCTGAACACAAACTGTTGAAAAGTAAACAGTCTATTAAGTTGTATTAAAACAATATCAAATTACTGTAAAGTAGTCTAAACCTAGAATGGTGACACTGAAACTTTCAATACCAATATGTTGTATATCTAAATGCATTAAAGTAGTTTTAATATATAGTACATGATAATATAATATATATATATATATATATATATATATATATATTCTTAGTTTTAGAAATTCAGTCGAATGTGTGAAATTAACTTATATACAAAATTGGAACATCACATAAAACATTTGCCAATCAAGTACTGTTTGTCATGCATTTCAGAGTGCGAAACGCAATAAACATTGTCGTGTTCATTTGTGTTCGGACGCCTGGTGTTTGGAAATGCAATCGTGTGAGCTGCTTCTGGGAGGAAATTAAACCAAATTATTCTGATGACAGACTTTGACTCGGACATTTCAGAAAGATGCTGTGTGGTGAAATTGGTCTACAGGTAGTCGTGGCCTAATGGTGAGGGAGTCAGGCTTGTAACCTGAAGGTTACTGGTTCGATTCCCACGCCGGCAGGAACTGAAAGTGCCCTTGAGCAAAGCACCTAACCCCAAATTGCCTCACTTGTCAGTCGCTTTGGATAAAAGTGTCTGCCAAATGTAAAATGGTAAGTCCAGTTATTCAATCACATGAATTTTTTGTTGTTTATCAAAGAATTTGTTCTGTAAATGTGTTTCCATCATAGTTAATGTGCATAAACAATGCAGCTGCCTCAATTGAGCGCATACGCCTTTTATGCGCATTTCTAGAGTTAATTCCCATCTTGGCATTTCCATCCCGTGTTTTTATGCGATATCCCAAAATCCGCATAAAAACAGGTGGATGGAAGCATAGCTACTGAAATGATAGCAAAATTGTCAGTAAGTAAAAAGCTGACAAATGTACAATAAGAACACACACATTTCGGTTCTTTATATGTAAGATGGTTTTAGATGCTGTCAGTAACACAATGTGGAGCTGCACGATTCTGGATGAACTGAGAATCACGTGTTTTTGTTTCAACGAGAGATCACGATTCTGAACAGACATCTAAACAAAATAACATGCAATTTAAGCCAACTAGAGATGGTGACAAAATGTTAATTAGTGCAGTCTATTTAATATGTTTAATTAATTTGAATGACTCACTCATTAATAAATCACTTGTTTCATTACTGGATGAATCAAGTGTTTTTTGAACAAATCTCTTGAATGAATGATTCAATGACAAATGCATTTGTATCGGTTGTTGCCACCTGTGTAAAGATGTAATAAAAATAATCTTTATTTGAAGTGCCGAGTTATTTTCAAAAGGTGATCTGCTCTATTTTGATCGCGACTTTAGACATCAGTGTATTTATCCGAACTATAAACTTACATCCCAGTACTTGTCTGATAATATGAATATTTGTAATACAGAAATAACAACACTGTGTGGTTGAAAAGACTGTGAAGTCATTTCACATATACGTGATAATGGCTCTCTCTGGGTCAGCAGCAGCAGCTTTTTTGCTTAAAAAGAGAAAAACATTCGTTTACTAACCTGTAATGGAGGTAATTTGGCATACTGGTCTTATCTTTTACAATTTACAAACCTTATTACAAAGTGTGCCCAAGTAAGCTGTTAAATCAACGCTTTTTAATTCAAGGCCGCTGGGGCAAAGGCGACGCAGCTCAGTGAAGCCAAGATAACAGGAGGTTTTTACAATCGATCCTTCATTGCTGTGCAACCACCTTAACCAAAGACTCTTTCACTGCAAAAACATTGGCAAACACAGCTCAATAAGTCCAAGGTATGTGATAATTTCAAAGCAGCTTGGTGCTGACATTTCTTTAATATACAATGTCGTACCAACCTTATACTAGGGAGAGGGAATCTGAGTGAAGTATGCTGGGTCAGGAAGAAAGGCGAGTTCAAAGAGCATGCGTCCTCAGGATACAAACACCATCTCTTATTTACAGCATTCAATTGGCAAAACCTGTTTTGGAACAGACAGCAAGAATGTTTTGCCCACTAGCTATTGTGCATTGCCAAGGTTGCTGATTAAAATTAAATGTGGTACTGTCTGACACAGCTATGCTAGAACTCTGTAATGTTTGAGATGAACAAAAGCTAATGAAAGAGAGCACTACAAATCAGTTTCCACACAACCAAACAACAAATTCAGTTAAAAACTGATAATGCCAGGGGAGATCTTGTAGAGACCCTTTTAACAAATATGGTTAAAAAAAATAAAATAAATAAGAGTTGAAATTCTTGTTTAAAAAAATATAACTGAAAGTGTCGTTTGTCATCTCAGGAGGTCAAACAAAATATTATATTTATACATGAACAAACAGATTGTTTTATTCATTATATAATAATAAATGTAACTTTAACTCTGTTAACAGTATTATTGAAAGAAATGATCTTATAATAATGTAGGTAACAGAGATGAATGAATGACGACAACTTCATTAAGTGCAAATTAAGAAAACAATATACTGATTTGGTTACACTATTTTAAGGTGCACGTGTTACAGTGGAATAACACATTTAAGCACTGAGTATAATAATTAACTGCATGTTTTTACTATAGGGTTAGGACTGGGATTAGGGTTTGGTTTAGGGTTAGTCCAAATTTCATATCATGCACCCCCTTTTTAAAAACAATTTGCATGTAATTATGCATAATTTATGGTTATTACTACAGTAATTACATGCAACGTGTAACATGGACACAGTAAAATAGTTAAAAATGTTCCCTAGATTTCACTTACCTTTTATCATGCTGTGGAAAAGATCCAAATGGCAGTTCAGTGTTCTTTAAACAGGGTGGAAATCATGTATTAACAGGGTTGAATGAATGTGGGGCACATCGAAAAATTGCTTAATAATGAAAATGTTAGTAACCCAACATGTACCTTTGAAAGTAGCAACCGAGTAAGCAAACCGGACAAAATTTAGGATAAATAATTTAATGGTAATATTACATCAATACATGTACACTCTCACAAAAGTGAAAGAACCAAAAGTTGCAATGTCCTCTCTTTCTAAATAAAACAAAACATCAACAGTCCTTTAAATATTGCTTAACTAATCTAAGATTCCCTTTGACAACAATAGCAGATGCCTGAGAGTGGAAACCTTTAAATTAAAGTTGTCGGCACAAGCTCACCGCAAACGCACGCACGCACACACACACACACACACACACACACACACACACACACACACACACACACAGAGACAATAACAATAGAGAGGGGTCCTAAATTGATATCATGCACCCCCTTTTTAAAAACAATATTACACCACACTGTGAGAAATGCTTTAACAGTCCAAATAAGAGAAGTAGTGACCCAAATACTCTTTTGGTTTTAATAATCCATACTTATTATCAGTTCTATTCAGTGTTTTGTTGAGTTCGGTGGCTTATCGGTCGTGGCAAATTGGCCGTGTGTTAAATAAACAGTCTGTGTGCATTAGTAAGGAGCGAACGATAACTTTGGAAGGAATCATATACAAGTTGTTTTAACAAGTGCGTATTGTATTGTGACAGTCCATCGGTGTCCATCTAATTATTTGTGGGTTTTAAAAGTGGGTCACACCACTACACTTTTATTCTATGTAGAAAATTGCTGTTGTCAATAGCTGAATATCCTTTTATAAGGGAACTGTGGTGAGGCAATGGATTCTGAGTGCAGGCAGAGCCTGAGTCGCAACATAATCCATTAGCAAAGGATTCTGGGAAAGCTAACCCCATGCACACAACAGCAAAGCACTTAGATCTAGATGTCTGTTGGTGTTCAGTAACAAAAACAGCAGTCTAGGCACTCCTAATGGAACAGACTGAAGGAAAGATCTTAGTATGAAGAAGGCTGAGAGTTGTTTGAGAACATTCACAAACACCATTATAAATACGGATCAAACGTGAAAGCCGTCGGAATGGAAAAAACATAGCGGAGAGCAGAATCAAATCAAAGCATTTCTCTCAAACATGAACGGTTATCACTGTCCCATGGATCAAATTGCATTCACGTCTCCATGTAAACTGTCCTGAAACGTCTTCGTGTCCCGTATGACGCTTTATAAAACACATTTATTACATATACTGTATGACATGTGTGTGTAACAGCTTTGAGCAGATGCATTTATTTTTTCCTTGGTTCTTTTGATGTAGAAAACCATGTACAATAATCAGAAGTGATTGTAGGTTCTGCTTAGTGTGATACTGCATGTTGTCATCTGTGACAAATATGGCTGTCAGTTTTGAGTATAAAAATATTAGCAAATACACAAAGTGATGTGAAAAACTGTCTCACTAGTATCGAGTTTATATCTGACTTCCTGATATGATCCTATTTTAACCAGAGTTTGTGAGAAGAGAACAGAAGAGATTATATGAGTCTGAAATAAAACAGATGAGAAAGGACAAGATAAGAAGAAATCAGATGAGATGAGACAAGACAAATACAAATGAGAAGAGAAGAGGAGAGAACAGACTAAACAAGAGGAGATGAGACAAGATGAAATGAGACAAAAGTGATTGTAAATAGAAAAAACAAGATGATAGAAGATAGACTAGACATGATGTGAGAAAAACAGATGAGAAAAGAGGAGACTTGAGGGGGGGGGGGCATTAAACAAAAGGAGACAGGATGAGAAAAATAGTGATAGGAGAACAGCGAAGAGGAGAGGAGTTGAAACGGATATGAAGATATAAATAAATAAATAAATAAATGAGAAAATTAGGAAACTAAAATAGGGGAGATGAAAGGACATGAGAGAAGATGAGCAGAGACGAGAGGAAAGAATATGTGACAAAAGTCAAGACAAAAAAAGAAAAGATGAGACAAAACTAAAGCTAGGAGACGAGAGGAGATGAGGTGAAACTTGAAGATAAGAAGAAATGAGATGAAATGACACAAGATCAAGCGAGAAAAGAGGAGACTAAAGTAGACGAGATAAAAGGCCGTAAAAGGAGACGAGCAGAAATTAAAGGAGAGTAGAGAAGATGAGACGAGACAAAAAGAGAAATAATAGAAAGGTGATGAGATGAAATGAAGATGGGAGATGAAATGATACAAGGTGAAGTGAGAAACCAAATGAGATGAGAAAAGAGCAGACTAAAATAGATGAGACAAAAGAGGAGAGGAGAAAAGATGAAATTAGAAAACATGAGCCGAGAAGAAATGAGAAGAGACTGAGACAGTGGCGAAAGATTAGATGTTTCCCAGCAGTTTTCCTCTCCATCACAATCAGCTTCCTTCAGAAGCACCATGAGCAGGCAGCTCTAAACAGGACCTCATCCATTCATCACACAGACACCTGGAAGAACTATTGCCTTGCAAAGCCTTGTTCCATTCGTCAGAGGACAAAATGCTAAGATACGCCAGCACAGACGGGCAATACTGGCAGAACGAACAGCAATTGGAGGGTGACTGTATATGTAGACGTGATGGTCTGTGGGTACAACAGTATGAGTCCAACCTGAATATGTGAAGTCTTTGGGAAAGTGTACATAATGTCAATGTTTGAACACTGAATGTGCGTGTCTGTGTGTGTGTGTGTGTGTGTGTGTGTGTGTGTGTGTGTGTGTGTGTGTGTGCGAGCGAAGGGCATACTAAGAGCTGGCTGGTTTAGTGTAATCATCCACTCCAGTGATAGTGGCCTTGCAGAAGAAGCAGTCCTTGTTATTCATCAAGTGCTGATTGATACAGGCCCTGGAATAAAAGAGGGAGGGAGAGTGACATTTAATCATTTAAAGAGTGCTGAGTCACGTCACAGCATGCGTTATCCGTGCTCCGCATCATCGGAACATCGACTCAAACTCAAACCACCAAAGCAATTTGATTCGATTTTATAAAATCAAACTTATGATATTTGTACCATGACATCTTCAAAGCATTACAACAGCGCTAATATTCAAGTATTTCTTGCAGTATTTATGCTATAATGTATGCAATGAACAGAGGCATGCTAATCTCCTAAATTGATGAATTAATGGAAGAACAGAGCTGTTGATGGTGTGTTGGCAACTACTCACTTGCAGGATTTGTGGGAGCAAGGCTTGAAGATGGCTGATATGGAGTGTGCATAGCAGATCGGGCAGAGATCGTCCTCACTAGGCGGCTGTGGAGTAGAAAGATTGTGATTAAATTTATTTCAGAAATAAATACATTGTGTGGCGACTTCCTGAAAGACATTTCAGAATGAAGATCATCCTATTCAGAAAACCAACTAGTGAGAGACAATATCTTGAAGGACATTCAATTTTTTAGTGTGTTATGTTGCTGTTTGAGCATGAATAACATCTGCAAAGATCAATGCGGAGGGATATATTTTTGCTTTAACATAAATAGTTTTTAAGGACAACAACAAATGGCTGGTAGGGACTACAACGAGCTTCTTCCCAGGTTGGTGACATCAAAAACCCCAAAATTTACATAAACCCTGTTCCCGGGAAAACACAACAAAGGCAGAGTTGTTGTGGTAGAATGTTGTTGACATGTCGTCATTTTACGCCAGACTGCTTCAAAAAATTATGATCAATTCAATGCTGGATTTGCACAAAAGATTAACATGAAGGCACATGCTAGTTGATGAGATGAATCAACTCGACAGCAACTACATAAATTTATGCAGTAACCATTCAGAAATGTCTAGTTGCATTCTAAAAGTTGTAACTTCTTGCTGAGTGTCCCACTCCTGTTTGAGCAATGTAAGGCTGAACACCGCTACTGACAATCGTCATTTTTGGCAGCGTGAGATTCTCCAGATTTGTTGTTAAGCAACCTGAAGCGTGAGCTGTTAAAGCTCTGCCCTCTTTTGGAAAGCGGGACAGGAGCAGCAGCTCATTTGCATTTAAAGGGGCACACATCCAAATAGGGGAAAAGTTGACAAGCTATAATAAATGACCTGTGGGGACACTTCACAAACACCAGAGACTGATATTATATCTAGTAAAAGGGGCATTAAAGGACTGGATGAATGGGGGTTTCGCCATTGAATAACAGTGACTGTGAATTAATTTTCTGTTGAATATTTAAAGTTTTATTTAAAGCCACAGTAATATACATATACATATATATATATATATATATATAATGAAATAGTAATTAGTATAGTATTTTAATAATCATATATTGAATGATTTATATCATGTACATGCTAAACTCATCTCTACAATCGGCAATACAAGCATGCTTCATTGCTGTGCAACCACCTTAACCAAAGACTCTTTCACAGCAAAAACATTGGCAAACACAGCTCAATAAGTCCAAGGTATGTGACCATTTCAAAGCAGGTCACCCCTAATGTCAAAGGTGTCCTACTTACAGTATTTTCCAAGTCTGCACCAGTGGACTAATATTAACCAGAATTTCTTGTGCTACAGAAGACCTCATTTTATTTCTTAATAGATTTTCAAGTGAACAGATTTTCACCTGCACAGCATGTACTTTTTGTAATTGGTAGCAAGAGAACAGAGTTTAACCCCTGACCCCTAAAATCAGCTGATAGAGCTACATTAGTACACAAGCATCTCATTAATATGTAAACCTTATCACTACACAGTCGCGGCAGGATAAAGTATTGCATGGTAAAGGAATATTTCACACACAAATTAAAAATGAAATCATACTTATTGTTCTAAATCCATTAATTTCTTCAAAAAAATGTTTGCCGTTTCTAATTACGGGATTAATTGAAAGTAGTCAATTTAATGAAGATAATATGGTGCTTTTTGTAATTTTGTGAGTAGTTTCCATGGCAGCAAGTCAATGCATTTAGGCATGCAGAAATGGTCAGGATGATCTGCTGAAGTTCAAACTGAACATAAATGAGGAAGAAAGGTGATTTAAGTGATTTTGAACATGGCATTGTTGTTGGTGCCAAACGGGCTGGTCTGAGTATTTCAGAAACTGCTGATCTACTGGGATTCTCACACTCAACAATCTATAGGGTTTACAGAGAATGGTCCAAAAAAGAGAATGGTCAAGGAAAGAGAAAATATCCAGTGAGCGGCAGTTCTGTGGGAGAAAACACCTTGTTAATGCCAGAGGTTAGAGAACAACAACAAGAATGGTTTGAGCTGATAGAAAAGGGGCTTTTGGTTGAAGTACCCGGATTTTGCCGTGTTTGCACCGCAGGAACTAGGAATGATTTTAGTTCTAGGAACTAAATTAGCTCCTACTTCAGAGAAGGGAAACCCATGTCTTGCATACATCTGTGCGTAGTGGTTCTTGAAGCACTGACTCCAGCTGCAGTCCACTCTTTGTGAATCTCCCCCACATTTTTGAATGGGTTTTGTTTCACAATCTTCTCCAGGGTGCGGTTATCCCTATTGTTTTTACACTTTTTTCTACCACATCTTAGCCTTCCCTTCACCTCTCTATTAATGTGCTTGAACACAGAGCTTTGTGAACAGCCAGCCTCTTTTGCAATGACCTTTTGTGTCTTGTCCTCCTTGTGCAAGGTGTCAATGGTCGTCTTTTGGACAACTGTCAAGTCAGCAGTCTTCCCCATGATTGTGTAGCCTACAGAAATAGACTGAGAGACCATTTAAAGGCCTTTACAGGTGTTTTGAGTTAATTAGATGATTAGAGTGGCTAATTAGAGTGGCACCAGGTGTCTTCAATATTGAACCTTTTCACAATATTCTAATTTTCTGAGATACTGAATTTTGTATTTTCCATAGTTGTCAGTTATAATCTTCAAAATTAAATGAAATAAACATTCTGTGTGTAATGAATGAATATAATATACAAGTTTCACTTTTTGAATGGAACTAGTGAAATAAATCAACTTTTTGATGATATTCTAATCATATGACTAGCACCTGTATATTTTGGCTGGAACAACATAGGGTGAAAATTTGAGTGATTAATTTCCCAAAATACAATAAATTAATATTTTAATATAAATATATAACATACACACATATTATATCACAAAAAAAAAACAGCTTTACGAATGCAAATATTTTTTTAAAGTGAAACTAACAGCTTTGAAATAATGTGTGATATGGGTTTGACAGGCAAATATATTCTATTTTTATTTTGCATTCAAATTACATATTCATATGTAGGACACTATGCACCTGCACATTGAAGCAGTCACGTATTAAACATACATGACATTTCAAACAAAGCTGCGAAGAACATTTTCCACTCATCCCAAGGGGGTGATACAACAGATAACACAGGGAGAACACAGCCTTCAGAAATGCCAACAAACTAGAACAAACATGTACAAGAATGTCAAAGGTCTTATTTCCAACAAAGATGTTTGTTTCCTTTTGGTGACCCCGACGTTCTCAATTGGGATGTAACAGTGGGAAATAGAAAATTTAATGCACCAGTGTTTGTTAAACACCCACCTCTCTCTAAGACATTATTGTGTTTAAGTGGCACCAAACTTGAAATAAGACCTTAGAAAAGTAGGGAATTATTTATAGCAACTGTAGGTTCATTTTTACACTTCCTGAATAAAATATGAGTGGTACTTTTCTGGGCAAACTTGGTAGTTCTAGTTCATGTTATTTGGTTACTATGTGGTTGTTCAGGCATTACTAGGTCTTTTGCATGCAATAAAATAACATATGTTTGTATCTGATCCAAAAATCTACAGTTACAGCTCAGTTGGTCAGATGGTGATGAATATTCTCCTTTCTTCTTTTAGCCCGGAGTCACATGAGACTCCCATAATCTCGACCCTTTCATCCCAAGGCTTTCCTCAGCTGGGAAGGAGAGGACCATGGCTGCAAGTGTTAATTGAGTTCTTTGTACTGATTTCATGGGGATAAAAGCCCGCAATGACAGAAGAGCAGCCAGGACTCCATCCCTGCCAACCAGCCAGAATCATATACTGTCATCATTGTGTATTTGTCTTTTTCACCCTGAATCCTACTAAAGATTTCACTTTAACATGTGTAAATTAGTGATAAACCAATATTTTGGCCAGATCAATTATTATAGCTGCTATTTAAAGATCCAGTCCGTATTTTATGCCGCTATGGGTCGCTAAAATTTTCAAAACAATTACAAAGGCTTTGATTGATGATGCAGTGAATGAGTATGGAATCACAGAACTTTTCATCATGCCAATGGATCTAATAATGTTTACGGGAAAATAATGTTTATGGGTGAGTGAATGCATGTGTGACGAGCAGGGCAGGGCGAGAGCCGAGAGGGAACGGCGTGAGGCTGGTGGCGCATGTGGTAATGAGCGTCAGCTGCGCGCTGCACCGGTCTCGTATCTCTAACAGAGGAGCGACGACAGTGAAGGACGAGAGAGGACTAGGCCTGGATTTTATGGTGTTTTATTATGTTTGTTAGGACTGCAGTCGCTGTGAGGAACTGCTGCCATTTTACTTTAGTTTTGTTGTTTGTTTATTTTGATATTAAAGTTACGTTGAATGTTTGCCGGTTCCCAATTCCTTCTTCCCGTTCTTACGAACTGTGTTACAACATGTTTTTTAACATGACTGTGGTATGAAGCAGGGCGTGGCCGAGAATCGCAGGCGCGATTGATAATGAGAGACAGATATTAGTGGCACACGCGAGTCCCAGGGGATGTAAAGAAACGATTATATTTCATTATACCGAACTACTCGCAAGTGCCGATATACAACTCGTACAGGTCAGTTTATTTGACTAATTAAAACAATTAGGTAACGCAACGCTGTTTCACTTGGTCTAACGTTACACTATCATACTAAACTGTATTTGAGCGTGTTGAAAGAGTTAATGTTATTCTATGTATTAGTTTGCTGGCTGTATGAGACTGTATGAGAACAGTAAGCTAGATCAACAATTGAATATCATACTGATGAAATTCTAACACTTCATCATGTTGAGCTATATTACATTGATTAGTCTTATGTAGCCTACATTTGCATTCCTTGTCTAATAACTTAAGTGCAAAGCTGAACGAAATATATAACTGTGCAAGTGGTTTTTGGATATTTTCATATAAAAACTTTTTTTTTTTTTTTTTTTAGACAATATTGTGTTAAGTGGCACCAAACTTGAAATAAGACCTTAGAAAAGTAGGGTATTATTTATAGCAACAGTAGGTTCATTTTTACACTCCCTGAATAAAATATGAGTGGTACTTTTCTGGGCAAACTTGGTGTTCTATTTGGTTGTTATTTGGTTACTATGTGGTTGTTCGGGCATTACTAGGTCTTTTGCAAGCAATAAAATAACATATATTTGTATCTGATCAAAAAATCTACAGTTACTGCTCAGAGTCACACAAGACAACAGCGTGCTGCAAAAACGCTACTTTCGTTAAAAATAAAAATCACTATATTAAAAATAATAATAATAAACACTGCATTGTCAAAGTTCATATTTGCATGTGTCATTATATTATTAACATTTTACGAAAATTAAGCTCAAAAAGAGGTTTTTGACCAACAAATTTCTGAGAATTTCTGACTTGTGTTTTGTCCGTCATTAAAAAGGCATTGTATTACACTTTCATCAGCTTAAACGTTTATTGTAACTAGGTAACATTTGGCCTGTATGAAAGGAAGCCAAGGGCACAGAGGACATATTAAAGTTATTGGGATCCTTTTAACATGAATAGTTTTACTGTCCGTCCCAGCCAACCTGATTAAAAACAGAACGTGCAGCGGAAAGTAGAGCTTCAGTTAATTTTAAGGGGCATTGTACTGACACAAGCAATTTTGGAAAGTAAACCATTGATATAACCTCAGTTATGCAGATAGCCGGGCTATCGGGTTCTTCATCAGTTTTCCGTGCGGTTCGTTGATGTGAACGGACCTTTTGTTATTATTTCAGGTCTTCCCCAACGTCCTTCCATTCTCAAAGTCAAACTTTGTTCAAGGGGAATGATTGGGTTTCTGTTTGATTTCTAAGCTGAGATGAAGGAAATACAAGCCCCCTAAAATCTCATTCACTCCCTCCCAAATCCGTCTCTTCTGAGCTATTACCTTCAGATCTTGTGTCTGAGTAATGAGGGAAGATATCCTCTATCCCCAGGTAATTTGCAGGAGCAGACAGTGACCTTGACTGGCCTGGTTCATTATGGTTCACGGTGGCCTGATAAAAACGCTTTGTGCTTTACTCAGTTCATTCGGTTGTTCTAGTCTGAGTGCAAACTAACAGAGTAATCAGTCAACGTCAAGACTTGGATTGTGTGACTTAAGGTGGGGTCACATTTACTGTTTGGCAAAATTTTGCTGGTGAAATCCAGTCATACCAATAAGAATTCTCGTGACCATGTGATTATTGTGAGGGTGAAAATTTCCCCACACAGATTTTGCTCATGTTCAATTTGGTCGCACAAATTCACATTGTTAACCAACAGAAAGCTGCCTGGTTTGAAAGTGACTTCAGTGTGAGCTTTGCTTCATATCGCTACACTATTACAATCGAAAATAGACCTTTTTTGCATGGGGAATTTTGCTAATGTGACCACATCTTAAAGACCATATTATGCCCTTTTACAGAGTCTTGATTTTGTTTGATTGATTGAATGGATTCAGTCAAAAATGGTGGTCTTGGTGGTGTAAGCCATAAAGTAAAGTCTAATTTTCAAACTGTGGAACTCCTGGTGATGTGCTATGCTACCCACAATTCCAAAGTGAGATTTACCGGTCAGAATTCAGGTGAATTAAATAAAGAAATAAAGAAATAGTTCGTAACAACATAATTAATTAAATAATTATTAAAACACCAAATGCAATAATACGTGTCTGTTGTATTGCTGTCATTTGTGTAACATATGTATTCAGTTCTGTCTTGTTTAGTATCGTCAAGCCTACACCTGTCCTCATTTAAGCCTAATTAGTTAAACCTTGTCACCTGTTCTTCATTTAGTCATCTGTGTATTTAAGTTCCTGTCTGTGATTCTTCCTTTGTCGGTTATTGTTTGAGCCATGCACTCTGTTGCGTCTGTTCATCCGTTAATAAACCTGCTTGTTATTCGTCAACCTTGTCTCCTGTTATCCCCAGCGTTACAGAATAA
Organism: Opsariichthys bidens; assembly: GCA_037194245.1. Taxonomy (NCBI): domain Eukaryota; kingdom Metazoa; phylum Chordata; class Actinopteri; order Cypriniformes; family Xenocyprididae; genus Opsariichthys; species Opsariichthys bidens. Next base: position 18,206,662 of record CM074291.1, read on the forward strand.
CCGACCACTCAACGTGAGATAAAATTTGAGATGGACTCACCCGCTCTGCACTTCCTGCTGAGCCCGGAGGCTAGACCACACCTGGACTACTGGGTCTGAATGTGCCGGAGGGATGAAGCCCTCAGCGCGGAAGCCCGGGGTGCGCTCCGAGGTCGGAGCGGAAGTAGACGACTTTGGGGCCCCATTGGTGAGGCGAGTGGATCAGCCCATCTCAGAGCCAGGAGCGACCCGCTGCCTCATACATCTGTGGACCGTGAATCCTTTCCCCACCCAAATCCCCACCCTTGAACCTTCATCTTCTCTTCTGATCCCGTCTCTGAAGCCCTCCATCTGATCCCCTACCTGTTCTCCTGGTCCCATCACTGGTTACGCCCAGTCCCCTGGATCTGCCGGTCCCCCTGCTGTCGGCAAGCTCCTCGGCTCTGCCCCCGCCGCTCATTCCATGTGGCTCCTCTCCAGCACCTCGGGCTTCCCATCCACCAGCCCAGCTTGAGGCGAAGTCCCCAGCTCCCCTTCAGGCCTCCGGGCCCGCGTTGCCACCTCGTCCCGTCAGCCTGTCTCCATTGCCTGGGCCCACGCCTCCTTCACCGTCTCCTCGGCCCATCTGCCCGGAAGCTCAGCTGGGCACCCTCGTCCCTCCTGGTCGGCCTTCGGGGGTCATCGCCCAGCTGCCACTTCGGACATCCGAGACGGCGGCTACGCCTCCACCCGTCACCCCTCTGGCGTCATCAGACGCTTCCCTCCTTACGACCTCCCTGTCATCCTCGGTCGCACCATCTTCACTTCGGTCAGCCAGAGCCAGGGCGTTATGTAACATATGTATTCAGTTCTGTCTTGTTTAGTATCGTCATGTCTACACCTGTCCTCATTTAAGCCTAATTAGTTAAACCTTGTCGCCTATTCTTCATTTAGTCATCTGTGTATTTAAGTTCCTGTCTGTGATTCTTCCTTTGTCGGTTATTGTTTGTGCCATGCACTCTGTTGCGTCTGTTCATCCGTTAATAAACCTGCTTGTTATTCTTCAACCTTGTCTCCTGTTATCCCCAGCGTTAAAATATGTATATCTGTTTTGGACTTTGTTTTTCAATGTGTCACATGTCTGTCTTCAGTTTTTCCCGGCACTCTTTAGTTACTATGGTTACGTCATTATTAGTTCCTTGTTATCAGCGATGTGATTAATTTTCCTTGTTATCCCCTTTGTGTGCCTTGTATATATTCCCTGTGATTTCCCTCAGTCATTGTCGGTTCTCACTTGAGTTTGCGCGTGAGTAGTGTGGTTTTCACCTCTGTTTCTCCTGGTTATTGAGTATTTTGTCATTAAAGTCTGCTTTATGGTATTATTCCTCATCGTGAGAGTTCCTTATTCACCACGTAACATAGTTACATTTTACCATCACTTTTCATTTATGTTTGTCATTATCTTTGGATTGATTCCCCATTTAAAAACGGTGCTGTCATCGGTGTTTCAACACTTGCTTTTTCACACAAAAGTAAGGTCGTCCTTTGTGAATAATTATACTGTCAAGATATTAATAAACTGAACTGAATTCTCAACTACATAAATCCAGTGACCCAATGTGACATTTGAAATCCATCAAATTAGGACAAAATTGTGCTATATCAATTCAATTTTTCAGGGCTGCATAAACAAGGCTGCATCAGCACTATGTACATTTCACATCTCAGCCGCTGCAACAGTAACGGATGGACTGCAGGACATCCCGCTGCGGGAGACGAACGTGCCCAAGAGCTCTGACAAATGACCTTTATATTCTGACGGCACCTATGGATATGTGCCAGGGTGATATTTAAGAAACAGCTGGATGGTGGCGGCTCTTGACCATTTGTGCTTTTTTGCACTTTATGAACATGAACACAGTGTATACTTGCATGTAAACTCCACACATTCTGAAGGAGACAGCACAGCGATTCATAGTAATTTACAGTTTGTTTACAGACACTTCATAGCAAAAAATCTAATCATATTTCAGAGAGATGTTTACTTAAGATTTATGACTGTACTAAACAAGATGGGGGCTAAAACAAAGACTGTTCCAGACAAAAAAAAATGCTAAATTATTCATATCCAAGCTGTTTGTTGTCTCTGCCTTTTGTAATACCGATGAGATCCTGAAACTGGTTTAACTGAATAAGAAAAGAAAAAAAAAAAAAACATTTTGGGCCAGATGTGTGACTGCTTTTCAGTCAACTATAAAAATGTCCTCAACAGTCAGATGTGTCAACAATCATAAAATAGGTCAAGTGAAGAAGTATTGAAATCCAGCAGAATAAAAAAAAAATAATTCTGATTTGATTTCTGCACACTAACAAATGGTTTCATAACTAACAGCAAACGTGATATTACTAAGAGATTTTTTTATGATTATTACGGGAGTTTTGGGTGCAGTCCAGAGCTCAGTCACTGAATAAACCACGCCGTTTGATTGACAGCTCCAACGATTGCAAAGGGAGCGTTCTTTAATCGCTTTATTTATAATTTAATCACTGTTTAAATAAAAGATTATTGTCATGCTACTAAGAGAAACAATGTGAAGATGACCATTAATTCATCACTGGTTTTGTTTACTCTCATATAGACAAAGAACATCTGAATGTACATGAATCACTACAAATCAGAAAGCACTGGTCACAGATCAGGCATTAGAATTAACACAGTTACCTATACGTTGTCGCATAACTGTCGAGTCCTTTTTGTAAATGTCTGCCACAAATTTATGCATTCACAGTGAAATGCACCTCATAACATAAATAATGCTCAACAGAGACATTCACATTGTTGAAAATAAATAACATAACCACATTCCTAGCATTAGGATCCTTTGGAAGGTGACTAACGTCAGTGGGTGGGGCCAAAGCTGAAGTAGGAGTTGATTTTCTTCTGCAGAAGTGGTCTTTAACCAAATAGGCACATTCCACGAAGAGTGATTTGCAGGGCTTGGTAAGATTAAAAGCTGTTTTTGGACTAACAAGGAAGTTTTCAGTTCTGCAACCGACAAGATATTCTTATAGTGTGATGACCTCTTATATATCTGAAAATTTAATTTCTCAGTTCATGGCGACTTCACTTAAATATTTCTACGGAAAAAAAAAAAGTGTATGTGTATGTGTGTCATTTTTTATTTACAACAAAACTAATCATTTCACATTGTGAAGACGCAACTTGTATTCCAATCATCACTGCAGATTTTTTTTAATCCTATTACAAGTTTGAATTCAGTTCATTTTCATCTAATTTTGTGTTATTTTAATTTAGTTTATGAAAATGTTTTTTAAATCAATAGTTTTCATCTTATTTTTAGCTTCAGTGTACGATAACAACCCTGCTGCTGTCCTCATCGTTTTCATTCATCACCTTATGTAATAGCCAGGCTGGCAGTTTCTTGAAAGTAAATAAATAATTCTTCTCTGAACTTTTGGGTCACCAAGAAATGTCAATCTCTGCTCACTTTATAGCCAGCTGGAGATTTGTGGAGAGTGGAGGCTGTACTTTTTCTGAGCAAGTGAAAATTGTAGCTCTCTTCACAGCTAAAGTGCCCTGAAAAACTTCAGGTAATTGTAGCGAGCTTTCCTGACGAGAATTAGCTCAGCATGCTGTCAAAAATGCCACAACTCCGTCCTGAGTAATCAGACATATTTCCTGAAGTGAAAATAACTATGTTATGAATATCAGCACTTGGCTAAATGTCTTGTCCGTGCAGGAAAGCATTACACTGATGGTGAGTCTCACCAATGGAGCCAGCAGCAACAGATTCAGAAAACTGTAATATCCCTCCACCACTCTAGTGTATCATTAGTGTGTTTTTATTTATTTTTGGAGAAAACAGATTTTCTAAGCTCATGTCTGCATGAAAACTGAAATCTAGGACAAGGCTCAGAGAAGAAATAAGTCTGGGAACTTCAAAGCACTTAAAGTAAGTTAGAAAAGTGACCTCTGGTCAGGCAATCACAGTCACTTCAGAGAATATAGAGTACATAGCATTTCCACGACAATCTGTATGACAGAAATGGTATAAAATGTGTTGGGCTGCCACTATGGGCAGATAAGTCAAGAAAAGAAAATATGAAAATGAAATAATTACTCTGTAATAGTAATTAACCCTAGATCGTTACTATTTCACACTGCACCAACTGAGAATCTAACTCTCTCTTTAAATTCACTGAATTTGAATTGATTCGGCCACATAAGAAATGGAATTTGAACTCAAATATAAGGAATTTGCTGATTTGCGAATTAAACTCAAAAGAAATTCAACACGGGAAACACATTTCTAGGAAAATAAGTTTTTTTTAGGCTGTCGATTTAACACATTAATTTAATTTATTAGATGTGGAAAAAAAAAATGCATTAAAATGATTAACGCATTTAACACAGATGCCCCACCCCACACCTACTTAGTTCATCTTACATTTCACAGTTGATTGGTGATGAACATGAAGAAGAGTAACAACTCACTGCATATAGAATGCAGTTAGACACCGCTAAAATTCAAGATACCAGGGCAAAAATGCCCTGTATGAGTATATGTGCCATATAATATGATATAGTTATTACAATATTAATATTACAATATTACATGAGTAATGAGTATCACACGAAATAGCACAAGTGAAGTGTAATATTTGCTTACAACAGTTCAATAAACAAGTTAATACTGTGATTTTATATTTTAGACACAACAATTTTTTTTTCTTTTTTACTCAATTTTGCCAATGAGATTATCATCTTAAAAGCCACTGCAGATCTACTGTTATTCTCTGAGCGACACACAGAGGGGTTTTGTTTCATTTTTAAACCGGGTGAACCAATGATTCAATGGCTTATTCATGAAGAAAGCCAAAAAAAAATAAAAAATTATATATATATATATATATATATTGCATATATACATGCAACTTGTTTCTGCCTCTTTCTCCCTGTGTTTTGATCTGGAGATTCAGTCCTCTTTCAGAAGATGCCTAATAGCACCCCCTACCATACGACAATGAAAACACAGAAAGCTGGAAAATTCTGTCAATAGTGGGGGAGGGGAAAGTGAAAGTGACATGACATGATAAATGACAAGAGTTAATACGCATTTAAAACTTTATGAAGTAAAATAACGAGCTCCCGGCATGACAGCCATACGCATTCGACTTACACCTAGAAAGTGTTAACTTCCGCGACGTAGTTAAAGTTAATGCAGTTAAGGCTTTTTAGATGCAAGTCGAATGTGCATGGCTGTCATACAGGAAGCTCATTATTTTACTTTATAAAGCTTTAAATAAGGATATTTGTCATATTGAAATGCATTGATTCAGTTCAGTATCCTGGACAGGCTGGGATATATTAATATAACTCTGATTGTGTTTGGCGGAAAGAATATATACACCTAGGATGGCTTGAGGGTGGGTTTTCATTTTGGGGTGAACAATCGCTTTAATTAATGTTAACCAACTGAACCTTGTAACAGATTACACATTTTATACAGATATAGTGGCCCAAAATGTATATGGACACTTAAGTCACATTTAAAAATAGACCATAATTATATTAAATAAGAAAATATTGTGATAAAAGTGGCAATTATTGTACAGAACAATAGTACAACACAAAAATATTTACCAAATAAAGTGTGTCTGAACTTGAAAGAAGTAACTACTAAAGTAATTAGTTAATTTAAGTACAAAAAATAAAAATAATAAAAAATTAAAATTAAAAAATAAATTTAAGCTCAATAGAAAGATAAAAAAAAATACTGACAAAAGAGTAATAAAAAAATACAAAATAAAACGAAATTTTAAAACAAATTTAAACATAAAACTGAAAGCTAATTCAAAATATGAATAAATACTATATTAGCATGCAAATGATGCTAAAATAACACTGGAGCAGAGCAGCTCAGTCACTGCAGTTCTGTCAACCCAAACAGAGGGAAAAACACAAAACCAAGTCTAGATGAGGTGTTCTGTATTTTCCATTCTTGACAATGAGAAACAGAGAACAAATACAGAGGGAATGCTAATGATCGTTGCTAAGTGCACATGAGAGGTTTGCTCACTTGGCCGGAGGCAAGAGTTGATCACGGTTAGAAAAATGACTAGTAATCAGACACCACTTTACAGAGAAATGTGTGGAGGGTCCAAACACACACACACACACACATCCGTAGATCAGACTGTTATGGCACAAAAGACAGTCCGCACACTTTGTCACCCTAGATGTCAGAGGCAAGGTGCGCTTGGCAGAGGATCATAAACAAATGTCAGCGAGTGCGGAAACAAACACCTGCACAAATACACTTGCTCAGAGAGCTAATGACATGTAAGTAAGCTCCTGTTCTGGCAACGAATCTTAAGGCCTAAACATACACTAGGACACAAAGCCTTAAGCGTAATAATCAATGAAATAACCTGTCCTCTAAAATGACTTTCTTTTTCATATGACATGACCATGCCCTCTTATTTTTCAACCCCGCCATTGACGGAATTTCCGGCAATCGATGTCTTCAATTTTATACAGTAGGGGAGCACAATTACGCATTTTCTGAAAGAGTACAGGATCTCCTGATCAAAACACAGGTGGAGAAGAAGAATCAAGCAACAGAAGCATTACTTATTGATGCGTACTGAAGCAATCATCAAACACTGTACTGAATATAACTCAAAACTATCTAAAGTTACTGAATGAAATGTGGACCCAGGAAAAGGAATAGGATAGTGAAGCTTTGGGTCTATGTTTTGATCATCTTTGTTAATCCCATCCTGATGACGTCTTTGGCCAAAACGTGATTTTCTCACTTTTTTTTTATTAAACGCTGGCAGGGAGAGAGTAAAACTACCTTCTGCTATTATGAAACCCCTTTACTTTTCAATTTCAGGTGAAATCAAGTCCTGCCCTACATATTTTTCCTGATGAATACAGAAGTTTTCATTCTGAGACATGAAACAGAGGTTAATGCATTAGGCATCATAAACTACCAATTAACAAAACTTTTGAACAGCATTTATTAATGTAGCTTAATGTTAACTTATAAATAGATAGTTTATTGATGTTGGTAGCTCATAAAACATTAATGCTAATATATCCAACATTAAAAATACATTAATGTAGAAATTGACATCAACCAATACTTTAAGAAAATATAAAGTGTTTCACATTGTGTCTTTTAATCCGCAAAGGACGCCTAAAAAATGAGCAAAAAAGACAGTAAAGACATTAATAATGAACATTTTCTATTCATCAAAAATGTATCACGGTTTCCCGCAAAAATATTAAGCATCACAACTGTTTGTTTTGGTTTTTTTTTCCAACGTGTAACAATAATCTGAAATTTTGCAGCAGCAAATCAGCATATTAGAAGGATTTCTGAAAGATCATGTGAAACTGAAGACTGGAGTAATGATCACAGGAACAAAATCAATTTTAACATGTATTACAATAGAAAACTGTTATTTTAAACTGTAATAATATTTCACAATATTACTGATTTTACTGTATTTTTTTAAATCAAATTAATACAGCCTTTGTGGGCATTAGAGAGAGTGAAAAATCTGTCTGAACGCAAACTTTTGGACGGTACTGTAAATAAATAAGAAGCAACATTAAATTATTGTTTAATCTCTGTCATTATAATAAAAGCATTAAGTGAGTTCAAGAGTTCAGACTTTGTTTCCTCACCCACACAACAAATCTCATTACACAAGGAAATAACGAAAGGTCATAACAGCTGAACATCTACAGAAACCATTGTCTCCGTTAGCAAAGGCTGATTTAAAGAAACACGACGTATTAACTTTTAATCAGGGGCTGAATATATATGAGTAAGTAGGATTATTGTAGCAATAAACAGTATGACTCATAAAAGATGCTGCCAAAACACAATAACAATATTGCATTAGCTATAGTACATCCCTCAAACCCTCAAGGGGAATAATAGCAGTAAAATTTCTGTTTATTAAAGTTCTGTATTGTGACATGAAAACAAATCATGCTGCCAATAGGCATCCCATAATGTGACAAGAAAATGTCCTTATTTTTTGTTTAACAGATGATAAATATGCAAAAACCATCCTGTTCTATTCTCTCAGTGTTAAGCAGATGCAGAAATGCGATTTGTATTCGTAAATGGATTTGCAGATCTGCCACCAGATGACTGAACGTATTGGATAATACTGTATGTTGTCAGTTACAGTTTAATTCTCAAGACATGTAAAGGGTTGATGCCATATTTTGGCTTTAATAACTTACTAAAATCAGAATATTTCTTAAAGCAAATGTGGTTGATTTTGATTTTATGTGCATGTGTAAGTTTGTTTTGGGATATCCTTAAAATGATGCAGCTCGTACCGAAAATATAATGTCAGACACACTGCAATCTGCTCCAAGCAAATAAATAACAAGAGACAGATACAGAAGTAAACAGAACTCGACACACAAATCTCTGAGGAAAAAATGTGAAAATTTACACCTTGTGGTGAAAATTAAATGTGACCGCTGCAATCTTCTCATCATTTTGTCATTGTTTTGTCAATAGTTGACAAATGGACAAGTTCTCCCCCCATTTCTAGTGAAAATGTTGCCTTTGTAATGTAATTTTGACTTCTCTGGTTGATTTCTGTGATTTTTCAAATGATATATTACAAAATGATATAAAAAAAAAGGGTACAAAAATATTTTACTTAAAGTTATTTTAACATTTTGGCGGTGAGATATAACAGTTCGACTCCAATAATATGCTTCCTTCCAATGAGTTTTCACTTTTTTATTATTACTAATGCAGAAAATCTTTCTAAAGTAAATCTGAAGGAATCACATTGCAAGACGATTGAAGTAATTCCCTGTTAACATTGGGAATTTAATTAATAGTAGGAGTCGATAATTAATAACTGGTCACAAAATAGAGTCTTATTTTAATTTAATGTCAAATAAAAAGGCAAATCCAATTAGATAAACGTCAATATAATAAAATTCCAAAAATATTCACTATATTTCATTTGTGGTTTCTGTGTCAAACCACATGACAAACAAACAAATAAAATAAATAAATAAATAAATAAATAAATAAAAAAGCAGAAAAAAAATGAAATAAACCAAAATAAACCAAAACTAAACAAAATGAAACAAAACTGCAAAGCCTAACAAAAACAAACAAAAAAACATGAATGAATGAATGAAAATTTGAATTTTCTGTCCAGCCAAATAAAACTATAAAAAGGAAAAAAGGTATGCCCTTTCTTTAACGATGTATAATTATACGTATACGCCAGCTGCTCATATTTTCTTATATAGCACTCTATTTTAATATGATTATCAAAAGGTTGTATCATTATTATAGAAAATAAGAGGGTTCCTACAGGTTTCATCAAATCTAATTTAATGCTTTTTAATGCCAATTCTTTAGACTATAAACACGGCTCGACATTAAGCTTTGTCATTTACTCGTAAATCGGTCATTCACTTGTATGAGTAAAACAGTTGCTTGTCCGGAAAATAATAAGATTTTTTTTCTCTCTTTTTTTAAGTGCAAATATAAATTTATTATGAATCAATATCCTTTCAGAATATTGCAGCTTTGACTTATTTAAATGTGCATATTTGTGATATTTACCCTGAGGGCTTTTTTTTTTTTTTTTTTACTTTTGTAAGAGGCAAAATTTTAAATTCTTCAATTTGATCAATAAATTCAATTAGAATAAGGCACTGAGGACTGTTACCAATCACATTAAATAATTTACGATAATAACAAAAAAAAATACAACTGCAAATAAATAAATAATGTTATAGGATTGTTTTAAAATATTTTTTGGAAATACAAATAAGAAATGTTGGGGGGAAATTATACTTTTAAAAATGAAACCAAACCACCAGTAGGTGACGGCAAGTAACAACTTAATAAGTGAGTCATTGAGTTATTCATTCAAACGATTCATTCCATTGGCTGATTCATTCAAGAACGAGGCAGTCGTTTATGAATGAATCATTGAATCTTTGACTCAACCGATTGTTTTCGCTATGGTTCTGCTGTGACCTTTGTTTGAAACTATTTCCGCAGCTAAAATAGAACAAAAACAGTCAATGTTCCTTGTAAAATGTGACTTAAGTCTTATTACTAATATTAATTAATATCAACTACTCAGTGTCACGTTTTTAATCGTGACGGTATTTAAGAAAACAGCATTCTTGGTCGAATGATTTTGCTTAACTGTATAAAATGTTGCTTAGGCTCTAAAAACTCCACATTTTGTTTCCCCAGTGTGTTTAACTAAGTTTCTTTGTGTGTGCTTCACTCATGTTTCTATTTTTCCTCGAGAGACTGAGCGAGGCTTAACAGCGCTTGTTACTGTCAGTACATTCTACAGCCTATTATTATCCACTATAGATCGCCACTTACACTAAATGTAATGAAATCAGTCAATCTCGCGTTTTGGTGATTCCCAAGTTGTTGTTTTCTTGGTATTGAGAGTTAAATCAGAATTTTAAACAGTAAAATTCTTTTTCAGTTGCCCCTTCAAAAATCAACTTATCCTGGACTAACTGACCCTTCGCAAAGACCTTTAGTTACTGTTGCTTTGTCCGACAAGCCATGCGCCATGCGAAAAATACATTGCGGCGCAAAGAGGACAGATGACATATGAAACAGCCTGCCGTCTCCAGGTCCCAGCCCGCCGCTGTCCAAAACGGCAACAATGTTACGCCGGCCGAAGGCAATTATCAAACAGATTATGCATGTGTATCACACCAATGCATTTTAGTCAGCAAATCAAAGTTACTAAGTATGAAGGATATATTCAAAATAAAATGGTAGTAACCATCTAAAACAATTAATGCCTGTAGGAATAAACTTTAATGCTTTTTAATGCCATTTACGGCCTTAATTTTCGAAAAATCCATATAATGACTTTTAATGCTTTTTAATGACCCGTGGAAATCCTGAATAAAGATGTTTATTTCTGGTGCAGCAGACTGCATAACTCAATTTAAAACAGAGCAGAATTATCTGTTTGAAATTGAATTGCCGGTTCTGCGCTGATGGCCGGTGCTGCTGCATTGTAGGAAGATGGGAACGGGCGATCATATTTCTCTGCAGAGGGGAATCTCGGGGGAAGAGCTTCACTTTCTGCTGTCTAATGCTGCGGTGGACCGGCTTGCTCTAGCTCGGAGTACTGGCTGTGGAAAGACTGAATGGGGCGTGTATTACATTAATGTTACACCACAGAAACCTCTGGGAACTTTGTGATTCCACTTCAGAAAATCACTAACAGGCTTTTATTGCCGCCCACCAGCATGCTGTTAAAAGCTAGAGCAGGATTTATCGCTTAAGGTGCGGACCATAAAGTAGTAGTTTACTGTAAGATGCAGTGGTGACACTGAAGTTGTTCTAATGAAAAAAAAAAATTTAAATAAAAAAATTCTTTAGGACCTGTTGGATGCACAGTGGTGGCTGAAACAAGAGGCCACAAGAATTCATCCAAGTGCATTTGGAAAGCTTAAAACTGATGAAAGTACAACACATCCATTTCATACTTATTGAAAGAAATCAGTACTCTCAGTGACAGCTATTTGAAGTACAACATCTTACACAAATTGGAAACAAAAAAGCGCCAAATTGCAATCACCTCCTTATTGGAAAGCGATAAAAGTACCCTGTCAACGACACTCCTTATTCTGAGTCTCAGCCATGTAAGGGGAGAGACAGAAACAGATCAACAGAGTTCTGAGTCTCCAGCCTGCAAAGGTGAGACATAACAGATACAAAGTTCTGAGTCTCCGGCCTGTGAAGGAAGACACATCGCCAGATTCCATGTGGCGAGTCTACAGAGTCTACAGCTTGTGAGGCAGCAACAGATACAACAATGCTCTTAGTTTCCAGTCTGTGAAGAAAGAGACATTAACCGATACTATGTTCAGAGTATTTGTCCAACAAGACAGATGCAGCATGTCCTGAGTCTCCATTCCAGAGAGACAAAAGTGGATTGACCCAGTTCTGAGTCTCTGACCCAAAGAGGCAGAACGGGTAAGCTCAGTTAAGCTCACTTCTAGGTTCATTCATCTGCGTGTTCCAGATTGTTAAGGACCTTTTGCAACAACATCAGGGCCTCATCTGTTTGTTCCAGATTTTAGTACACCTTTTGGTTCTCCAGGAGATCAGCATCCCACAGAGCTGTGTGTTCAAGGCTGCTGAAATCGATTCCAGCAACTTTCCTCTCTTGATTACTACCCAGCACAGACATCATGGCATCGGACTGACACTCGACCACATGAAGCGTAATTTTCGCTTAGCCATACCTCTATGCAGAGACCTTGGCATTACCTAGTAACTCTGCTATAGCCACACCCAACTTAATCACTTGTATTTTATCCATCGAATGCACTTTATCCCTTTATACTTCATGAAGTGTCTTCCTTGTGTTGTGTTATTTGGTGACATGACCAAAACTCACAATATTAATTTGGTGCCAGCTGTGAAATCCTAAATAATGTATGAACCCAAGTAAATTCATTACGTTGCCCTTGTCTTCCATTGGTTTGGCCGAACAGGTAGGTCCACCGCAAATGAATGCAATAGTCTGAGCCAGAGGTTGACAGGTTGGGTCACGCAAACAAGTGCACTATAGGGTTCTTTAACGGCGTTGATGGTTCCATGAAGAACTTTTATGGTTCTATGAATCTATGGAATCTTTCCATTACACAAAAGGTTCTTTATCGTAGAAAAAGCTCTTCAAATTATTAAAATATTTTCACACTAAAAAAAAAAGATTTTTCATCAAAAGGTTCTTTAGCTAGAAAATATCATTTTTCCTCCCATCACCATGTTCCTTAAAGGCCTTGTAAAAGAAGAATCCATCATTTATTTGACATGAAAGGAACAGTTCTAAAAGATCACGTCTACTTTACGCAACTCAGGTTTTTTTTTTCCCTGAAAATGTATGGAAATCTTATTTCCATCATGTTGTGTAAGTGTCATGTATGTTGTGAATGAAATCCAGGTACATAAAGAGGAAAAAATATTGGTCTTTGAAGCAATTCTTACATAATATTTTACCAATAATCTTACTACAAATATGACCAGTTTCTACATTATTGGCAATATTTTGCCATTATTTTACCTTATTCAAACAATTTTTCATTTTTTTCCCCCACATTTTTCTATATAAGCGTTTACATCCAAAAGTATATAAATGTATACTATACTTCAACACTTCATTTTTTAACCAAACAAAGTAACTAAATAAATGCATAAATAAATACATAATTTCTGAATTGTTTCTGTGTCATTGTCTAAACGCAAAGTACTCGTACTCGTACTTGTAAAGTAACGTACACTAATTATATAACTATTTCATGATTATTAGTGGATCTTCATGGCAAAACAAGACAAAAATACCACAAATAACAAAGTTTCGGAAAATTCTGTCATTTTGGATGGAAATAATCAAAAAAAAGTCCAGTGAAAATCTGGACCGCTACACTCACTGAGGTCTGTAAAAGAATTATTATTATTATTATTATTATCATTTGTTTGAGCTTACATTATGCTGGAATATCTACATATCAAATGTTACATTTGGAAGGATTTCTCAAGTTGTAATTTGGACAATTCTTTTTTTAACTTGGTAAAGTGGTGTGAGGAAAGTCTGGTTATGGTTTGATAAACCTGCTGGGTATGTGTACTCACTGCTGTGCTGGCAGCTGCCTGCTTGGACTCCTCTGTCAGCAAAGTTAGCATCTGTTCTACCTTCTGCTCTTCCTCCGTGCTGATGTAGTCCGTATCTACGCAAAACAAACACACACAACAAACGTTAGACTTTGCACACAGTACTGACAGATCATACATTTGAAGATGCGCCCTTCACCAATGTATGCCATGACTACACACGGAACGGATTTTCAACGTCAGTTCAGTTTGCAATCCTTAGCTGACACTGACATGGGGATTGGGTTTCCAGGGGTTAGAAGTCAAAGAAAAGGGCACTTAATTTGCACTTGTCATTTTCTGTAAAAATCTTTGGCTTACACTTGTTTGCAATTAGTTTTGCAGACAAATTGAAATCTAAAAAGCCAACAAGCGGCCTAGACACATACAGTGAATCTCCGAAAAACCCAGCTCAATATCACTGACAACACCCCACTTTGGGTAGTTTTGTAGAACACAATATACTTATCACAGATACACGCAATTACATTTGGAAAAAGGCAAGCTTTATTTCCGATTACCCTAAGATATTTATGTAAGATATTTATAATAAACTTAATATAATAATATAATATAACATAAACTTTTGTAAAAACCACCCAATATAATCACAAAGCATCCAAAGTGCAATAGTCCTCACAGTTATTTATTTATTTACCTATAAATCAAATGTAAATGCATGTCCGTTACGTTTTCCTTGTTAAATGAACACTCGTTTTACATGAACAACGTCACAACAAAGTCTCATCAAGTTAGTGTTTTGATCATTTTTACATTCATTCCAAAATAATAACTAAAAGCAGTAACAAATGAAACAATATATTTTATTTGTGTATTGATGTTCAGCTGTTCTTTTTAGTCACAGACACGAACATGTATTTTGAATTTCACTAAGCTGATTGCTCACTGAAAACCACTGCAGTCATCATGTTTTCAGGTCTTTTCAAGTTTGATTTTGACGATCACAAAGCGGTGATATCTAAGTGAGTGAGCTGTTTACTTACTTTTAATCTTAGTCTTCCCATTGACACCATCATTGTTTTCATTCAGCCCGACGCACGGTAGGGAGATTACCGATATCGATATATTGATAGTGAGGTGAGTATCGAAAGAATTGATACTCAAATAAAATATATCGATACCAAGGTGTTTTTTTTACCAGTGACTTTGTTTAATTAACAAGAACTTTAATGCGCACAATATGCATTTAATTGGACAAATAACCTATGTTAGATCATTAAATAATTGTGTATTTTCCTGCTCATCTGAACCACAGACTGTACAAACCACATGCAAATGCTACAAGACAGAACCAATCAAACACAAAGAGCTGCTGACACTGCTGCGCTTCTCAAAAGTGTCATAAGAAACCATGGATGCTTTTGGGAAACACAGCCCAGAACAATGCTTATCAGGGGACAGAATTTCTTTCACAATAAACCAATTGAACCTCGCCAAAAATTCTACGAGTCAATTTTATGCAGACCGCAAGTGCTGTGATTGGTCTGCTAGAACCCCTCCCTCAGGACAAAAAACTGGCATTGACCAAGAGGAGAAGAGCAAGCATTTCAACTTCCGAACTTGCGAATTAAAAACGGGACAACCGAGTGACTAATACACTTTTTAATGTCACATTTTGCAATATTTGCATTGTTTAAATTTCGTAATATGGATTATTTTTTTGCCTCCAGGAAACGCCCCCGTAAGCAGCTGAGGGATGGTGCTCTTTAATGAACATCAAAATTGACGACTGCAAAGAGTCCAATGTGTAAACGATATAATTTACAATCTAAATCCAACACAAAAATCTCCTTATTTTAAACACTCAAAACATACGTCACTACCTGAACCTTACAGCGATTGGTTACTACCCACGTATCAATTACATCATTACACTATTAGGCCTAGGTGGCGGCAAGTGACTGTTAAAAATGTATTTGTCATTGAATCATTCAAGAGAGTCATTCAAAAATGCTGCTAAATGTAGTATTGAAACAAGTCTTTATAAGGGAGTCATTGAATCATTCACTGTACCAGACTATTTACAAAAAAATAATTAATTCAAGTTCATTCCATATTTTTAAAAAGACTGCGGCAATTAATAATTTGTCAGAACCTCTAGTAAATATGTTATTTTATTTAGTTGTCTATTCAGAATTGTGGGAGAATCGGAATCTTTATTTTGAACAAAAATGTGCAGCTCATATGCTATAACTGAAAGGAACATATAAATCAGAATTATAAAGTAAAGTGACTTGTTTTTATGTGAATGTATCTTTCCATTCAGCACTTTATATGCAAAGATTTGTGACCATTAAACTAAATTTATTTAACTTTTTTTGTTAAAATGTATTATACATACAATTAAAAATGATACATTTTATTATTTGATTTATTAATGTGATTATAATTTTATATAAATCTAAGCAAGTTTCAACTTTTAACAAAAAATAATGCCAAAACTGTCCTTGTGAAAACCAGAACTCGTAAAATAACATTCTAATTGCAATACATATAACAATACAGTGTAGTATATTAAATGCTTTCGTTTTTTTTTACACACTATTTTATTTGCTTAGACAATACAACAAAAACCATCAATTAATGTAGCTACATCTATTATTGTAGCTTCACTTCTTTTAATTTAGTTTAGTTTAGTTACTCGCTTACACTTATAACCGATATAATATCTCTCAAATTGTGCATCAATGCTAAAATGTTTGCCAGGTGTGCTAAACTATAGTTTTGAATCTATGCTCTCAAAGTACTCAACAGTGCATACAAACAGAATATTAAAAAGATCCAAAAATACACACTTCTCCCATATGCACGTAAGCAAATCCCAAGGAGAGACCGCAGTTACGAATACCACAAATTTTTGTTCAACATCCTTGACTGGCACAAACAAAAAAAGATCAATGCCAAAGAAAAGACTTTCGTAATTGCACTCGCGTCATTTTTCCATTCGTCACTCGTTGGCTTTAACTGCTACAGGGGGACGGAGTGAAAGACCCTCTCCATCCCCTCTACTCAGGCTCATCATGAATGCATTGGGCTTGATAATTTTAGACTCTCCTTGCGCGCACCAAAGGGCTTGGAGGCTTGTCTTTCCTTCAGCTTTTACTTTCCCCACAGCAATTTCATGCTTGTCTAGTCTGCAAGTGCCAAAATTGGCCCTGACATTGTCAATCAACACTGCTCCGTCCAATGTTTTGGACTGATGAACAGCAATGACAGTCTGCGTCTTTGATTGTGAGTGGAAGATGAAGTGGAAAACGACTCTGTTATGAGTTCCGACTAAGTAAACAGTTCTTACGTTCAACCATCTGTTGCTAGAATCACACAGCAGTTGAAAACAAGGTGTCAACGTTTGGCTGCATAGCATGGTCTTTTTAGCCCCTGCAGGTACAACTACATCTCCAGGCTCACTGAAGCTGAGCAGTGAATGAATACTATTTGTATAATCGGTCGATGATATAGTTTTCATTCACTGCTCAGCTTCAACTCAAATAGTCACATTTTTTTTAATTGGTGAGCAGGTGCTTTGTTCTTGATAACATCTATAACTTATGCTTTGTTTCTGAATGGCAAGCATTCAGAAACATGTGAAGATTGCTCTGATGATGGCCATCATGTGTAACACGTTACGGGTGGTTAGCATGTTCTTTTGGGTGCAGAGAGCCTGGAGACCCTTATGACTGAATGTCACCAATCAGAACATGACCACATCTGCAGAAAATTACACCTGCAAATTATAAAAATTGCAGTAATATTTACATGGAATATTTATGAGAGGCATTCAATAGAAAGCTGCACTAATGAAACTTTTGGCCCATCACTATGAAAGCCTTCCAGGTTTTAAAGCGCATCATTAGCACAGATCAAAACATATCATTTAACTGGAAAACCTCACACTAATTCAGCCTGCATAAGCTTATATTAATAGTTCATCCAAATATGAACATTCTGCATTCATTTATTCACCTTCACGATGCCCCAAGCATACTTTTTTATAATGGATACAAAAATATAGTATAAAATAAAAAAAAATTCAAATAATTAAGAAAAATGGGGCTGGTATTGATTCGATTTAAATCATGTTCACAAGCTTTCAATTCAATTCCATTCAACTCAATATAGAATAATTATACATAATTCATTAAATCATACTTTATATTTATTCATAATTTAAAAGTCTATTTTTATATATGTTAATTTATATACATATATATATATATATATATATATATATATATATATATATATATATATATATGTTTAATTTAACACTTATAATAATCTTTTAATTAAATATATAAAAATAGATCAAGGGAACATCATGAACAAAAATAAATGAGGAATGAGGCCATCAACTTACAAACAAAAGAGAAAGAAAGAAAGAAAGAAAGAAAGAAAGAAAGAAAGAAAGAAAGAAAGAAAGAAAGAAAGAAAGAAAGAAAGAAAGAAAGAAAGAAAGAAAGAAAGAAAGAAAGAAAGAAAGAAAGAAAGAAAGAAAGAAAGAAAGAAAGAAAAAACAGTGCTGAGGACTGGTGTGAGTTGATTCATATTCACAATGAAAATTTGCTTATCATAAAATTAAAAAAAAAGTGAAATTCCAATACAATATTATTTATATATATAAAAAAATAATTCTCTATTTTGCTTACATATAAAAGAAACTATAATGTAATAAATGAATAATGTAAAATATATTACATGATATATTTCTTTATAATTAATATAGTTTATTATTTTTAAATATAATGTAATATTATTATTTTAATATAATTTACAGAAATAAAAAATAAAGGAATAACTAATAACTTGGTCCATTGCAAAATAAATTTTTAAGTATATCCCATCACTGAGGTCTAATTCATGTCAAATCCTGACATTCTTCATTTTAATTAAATGACATGCCATTTTTTAACAGTGAATAACAAACGAAAAATATTGTTTTTCCCCCTACACTACAATATTGGACGGCTTCAGATTCAGAATACAGGTGTTATTGATTACTTTAGTGGTGTCATTTTTGGAGCTCAACCGTCCCAGTTCGTTCCCAAAATAAAACATGAGCACTCTGAACATTCTACAATTGATCTTTTTTCACAGAAATATAATTATATGGGTTAGGATTGCAAGAAGGGTGAGTAAATGATGACGAATTTGCATTTGTGGCTAAACTAAAGGCCCGTTCACACCAAGGACAATAACTATAACGATAAATAAGTTGTAAAAATCGGTCAAAATGTAAAAGAATAGCAGAGCCCAAACCAAAACTATAACGATAACGACACAGAGGAACGATACAGTTGCAGTCACACTCACAGCACATATTAATGACAAAAAACATTGACAGTCAATCAGAATCCATTCTGCTTTAAAGAGCTCGAGCATTTAAAGCAGCAGATGACACAAATGCACAAACATTTAAAACAAAGAGAACAACAGTGTGTGTTGGTGTGAGCGCTAATAGTTATTATTATTATTCTTATTGTTGTTGTTCCTGTTGTGAATGAGCCCTTATGTTTTTGTCTTTCTTTCTTTAGTTTGTAGTGTTTGAGCATGAAAAAGGTGTGGAAAGTTAGCCTTGATTGTAGTGTTGAGTTTGATTGAAAGCCAAGACTACAATCTACAATTTAATTGCAAAGCAGAAACACATCACAAAACACATCACAAAATTCCTCGTAAATAATTCCTGCCCAAGGGCATACACAAAATAAAGGTGCGGGCTTGGTTGAGCTGCATAGCTAGTGTGTTGAAACTCCACGTTATGGCAAAAAGTTTATGTTTTTATATTACAGTACGGGTACATTGAAATTCTTGTGTGTTTCTCAAGAGTCAGCTATTATAAAGCTGAATAAAATTAATTTAAAAGTAGGTGCGGCAAACATTTTCAAAAGTGCAAAAGCAGACACCATGTACAAATTGACTTTCTAATTAAAATAGATACACATTATATTATTAAAGTAGTAAAGCAAATAAATCATACTGCACGTTGTAGACTACACAAATAATATTGCACATGTTGGTCAACAGAAGTGACATGATACCGTGTACTATATGGCAAACGTGCTCAAAACGGTCACAATACAATGGTCCAGCCGACCAATCAGAGCATATTGTGCTTTTCAGAAAGAGACTGGGAAGAGAGGAGCGGCAACATTTTTAAAATATGCGAAAAACAATGTTTTCTGACCATTCAAACATGAAAACTGATACAAGTGGCCGAAAAACAAAATCAAGATTTTGTAAAAGGGGCATAATGGGGCCTCTTTAAGGTTTTCATAAGGACCACATACAGTAAAGTAAGACTATGAAAGCCTCCCACACACTGCAGTCCTTCCGAGGAGAGCCGGGAATCTTTCCTACGCCGTCTAGACATTAATTAGTCCTTCCACTCACCCTGGAGGATACACGTCAAACCCGTGCAGCCAGATCAATGCATCCCATCTAAATTGGTGGCTTTTTGATAGGAACATGGCTTAATGTCATTAAGTCCATTAGCATCTCAGTGAAACTTCCTTCAGAGAAAGCAGGATAATGAGATGGGATAGTCTCACTACGCTGGTTTGAGGAAGCGCAGAAGAGCTGTGGTATTTTGACCTGCCATTAGCTCCCCTCCAGTAAAAGGTGCATAGGTCGGCTTGAGCGTCTCAGGATGGACTTACCCTTTGAGGTGCTAATGTGGACCACCTACAGTCCATCTTTCCTCATTAATCTCTCTGTTCGTCAGACTTCTTTGGTATAAATACCTTTTCTAACCCGACACAATGAAGGAGTCATTCATTATATATATAGAATAGCTGTGTGAACATCGAAGCCCTCCAGATAATCTGCATAATACGCATAATTCCCCAAGTTCCCAGCTCAAGTTAGAACGTCAAAGGTTGCATCTCTTAATTACGGTAGTTTTGGAGTGAACACAGCATAAGCTCGGGTAGGACATCGGATTATTTCATTCGGACCGAATATAATAATTGGATGAACATTTTATGGTCCTACACCTTCCAAAGACAATATATATTCATAAAAATGCGTTTAACATAGCGATTGCTATCAGGATATGAGGAGGCTTTCAACCAGTATAAACAAAAAACGCTTCTGTAGAGAATCAACTATTGTTCCTTTAAGATGTTTTTTACGACTTTTCTTTAAGACTGCTTTTAAATGATACTGGACAAAACAGGCATTTTGGCATAATTCTCTGGGTGATTGTTTGTTCAAGTATGAAAGAAAATACGATAATGGCGCATGTCACACAGACACTACATTTACATATGGCACATTCTCGTTTGTCTTGTGGAGCTTGAATGGTTTAAACGTATTTGCGTGAATATGAGCGTGATCATATAATGTGACGCTGGTCAAATTTATGACAGAAAAAACAGCTGCTGGGTTAAATGAATGACGAATCGCATGCATTAACATGTTCATTTTGACAGCCCTAATATATATATATATATATATATATATATATATATATATATATATATATATATATATATATACATGTATATATATAAATTCAAACACAGCTATTAAAGTTCTGGCTCTTAAATGCTATTTTATTTGTCTTGTGCACTTTATGTAAACATCTTTTATGTAAAATATCTTACTCAGGACAGTAATTAATGAAAAATAACATGCATTTTGTATGATCTCTCTTATTTTGTTACAATTATTCACATTTTCTGCAAGATGTGCACAAACTTGCACAAAAGTAGCACTGTATATTTTATTTTAAATAAATATAATTGCATGGTATTTTTTGACCAAATAAAACATTAATTGTTCATTTTACCACGCGCACACACACACATATGTGTGTATAATCAAAAACATATAAATTGATTTTTTTGTCCATAAAGAAAACAACATTACATATTTCCTATAAACCACCTGTTTCCAAAACCAAGGAAAAACAACAGAATAAGAATATCAGCAGCAGACTGGGAATGATGCCAGTATCAGTCATGCCAACTTTAACTTTTAACTAATTCTTACATTAAACTTCACACGCAATATGTTACAATATAAATAAATAATATTATTATGAGCACAGATCAGTGTTTTTCAAATTTGGAACACCCTGCAGACTTGGACTTGCTACCGAGGGAAAGTTTGGCCAAGTGCATTTATAATGAGCTATAAAATAAAGACAGTGGCACTTCTTAGATATGACATTGCTAGTATGAGGGAGCATAGCAGGTTTGATTTAATAACACAACATCTGATATTGGCAGAAAGAAGAAATAATGAAGCTGTCGACATATTTCCACATACTAATTAATTTTGTTCAGGCAGAGCCTGTCCTTAGTTTGTGGTTTCGTAATGAGCTAATGGGAAAAGAGTAGGCATAAAAATGAAGAAATTCATGAAATAAGAAGATTTAAGAAGACATAAAAAAGCAAAACTGCATGAGAAAACAACACTTCATCTATCATTACAAAAATACCAGGACACTGCTTATTGCATACTTCATGCTCGCAGTATATACTGTGTTTTATGTGTAATTCAGAGTGGTATCGCATTATAAGATCATATATTATACAGTATGTCCTCATTATATTTATGTTTATATATTGAAAATACAATTATTGACATGTTAAAAGCTCTCGTCATACATTACAATATTAAAAGTATGTACAAATCCCCATTATATTTGTGTAAATATATTGAATAAAATGCAATTATGAAAAATTCAACAATTTTTTGATGATGGAAATCATAGTCGAGTTGAGTTGAGACAAACAACATTGGTGATGGAAAAAAAGAAGAGAGAGAGAATTATGTCAATGCTGTTGCGTTCTCCCAAAACATTTTGCATTAAAATAAAAAATATCGAATCAAATTGAGTACTAAAATCTAAAATCTACTGAATCAGATATGTTTTGAATAAACTTGTTCTGAATAATCACATTAACACCCAGAGACAGGAATCAATTCAAAAGATTCACATTCCTCATATTTATATATACTGCAAAAATAGTACAAGAAGCATAGTAGTTTGCTATTCTGAACTCTCTTTAGTCAGTAACCTTGATAAAGACACAAATCTGCAACATCTAAAGGCAACTTCCTAAAACAAGTCCTGGGGCTTTGAGTGTCCCTGTTCGCTTGTGTAAAAAATGCCATGTTGCTCAACTGGGTTCAGATGTTGGCGGGCCCTTAATGTGTCCCCTGAGTCTTTAAACAACAGGTTGAAAAAGACCCAAGGACAATTCCCAGCTAATCTCATCTCAGGAATGGAGTCTGATACCAATGACCCAATTTAGTGGTGGAAAACAGAGGAGGTTGGTGGGGGGGGGCAGACAGGAACTGAGGCCGGACGTGGTGTCCATGGCGACCCTCAGTCTCCATGACTACGAAAGAGACCAGCTTCTTCCTCGTAAGCCTGGAGATTCACACCACACTGTCCCTCAGATCTGAGTGGAACGGGCAGTGTGAAGAAAACCAGTCTGAATGAAGAGTTGATGAAGAACGACAATAAAGACTGACATCAACCTGCATAAGAAAATCTTATTTCTACTTGACTATAATCTCTAAAAGATGAGGTGGGGATCGCTCAACAACTCACAAATCATTTGACAGAGAATCACGATACAATTCCAAACTGGTTCCCAACACATCTGAAAAGTTCTCAGTAACGGCCGAAATCCAGTCATTCAATAGAAGTCCAATAAAAATTTCATGTGAGGGTGAAATATGTCAATATTTCTCAACAGGTTCGAGTTGGTCATGCATATTAGCTATGCTGACCAACAGAAAGCTGCTTGAAAGCGACCTGCATGTGAGCTGTGCTTCAAATATTGATATACTGTTGACGATAGACAATGGGCCTTAATTGTCCACAGAAATTTCGCTACTGTGACACACATTAAATGCAAATCTGTGGCCACTTAAAGTGGGGAGAACAAGTATTTGATACATTGCCAATTTTGCAGGTTTGCCCACTTACAAAGCATGAAGAAGTCTGTAATATTTATCATAGGTACTCTTCAACTGTGAGTGACTGAATCTAAAATAAAAATCCAGAAAATCACATTGTATGATTTTTAAGTAATTAATTTGCATTTTATTGCATGACATAAGTATTTGATACATCAGAAACGCAGAACTTAATACTTGGTGCAGAAACCTTTGTTTGCAATTACAGAGATCATATGTTTCCTGTAGTTCTTGACCAGGTTTGCACACACTGCTGCAGGGATTTTGCCCCACTCCTCCATACTGACCTTCTCCAGATCCTTCAGGTTTCGGGGCTGTTGCTGGGAAATACGGACTTTCAGCTCCCTCCAAAGATTTTCTTGTGTTCAGGTCTGGAGACTGGCTAGGCCACTCCAGGACCTTGAGATGCTTCTTATGGAGCCACTCCTTAGTTCCCTGGCTGTGTGTTTTGGGTCGTTGTCAAGCTGGAAGACCCAGCCAGGACTCATCTTCAATGCTCTTACTGAGGGAAGGAGGTTGTTGGCCAAGATCTCGTGATACATCCCCCCCCCCCCCCCCAATACGGTGCAGTCGTCCTGTCCCCTTTGCAGAAAAGCATCCCCAAAGAAAGATGTTTCCACCTCCACGCTGCAGGACTTTAATCCAAAACGGAGTAGTGTGTTACTAATGGTTTTCTTTGAGACTGTGGTCCCAGCTCTCTTCAGGTCATTGACCAGGTCCTGCCGTGTAGTTCTGGGCTGATCCCTCACCTTCCTCATGATCATTGATACCCCACGAGGAGAAATCATGCATGGTGCGCCAGACCGGGGGACATTTACCGTCATCTTGAACTTCTTCCATTTTCTAATAATTGCGCCAACAGTTGTTGCCTTCTCACCAAGCTGCTTGTCTATTGTCCTGTAGCCCATCCCAGCCTTGTGCAGGTCTACAATTTTATCCCTGATGTCCTTACACAGCTCTCTGGTCTTGGCCATTGTGGAGAGGTTGGAGTCTGTTTGATTGAGTGTGTGGACAGGTGTCTTTTATACAGGTAACGAGTTCAAACAGGTGCAGTTAATACAGGTAATGAGTGGAGAACAGGAGGGCTTCTTAAAGAAAAACTAACAGGTCTGTGAGAGCCGGAATTCTTACTGGTTGGTAGGTGATCAAATACTTATGTCATGCAATAAAATGCAAATTAATTATTTAAAAATTGTATAATGTGATTTTTTGGATTTTTGTTTTAGATTCAGTCATTCACAGTTGAAGAGTACCTATGATAAAAATTACAGGCTTCTACATGCTTTGTAAGTGGGGAAACCTGCAAAATCGGCAGTGTATCAAATACTTGTTCTCCCCACTGTAAGGTGGTTTGTTGTGATACTGGGTGACTGAATATTCGTTTTATATTCACAATGACTTATAAAATAAAAGGAATAGTTATTGTGATGACTTGTCAAGATTTTAATGTTTTTTTGTTTTGTTTAATTTTTTTTTTTTCATTAGAGAAGTTTTGTGAGCCTTCCCTGTCTTGTGAAGCTCTGATTGCAAAAACAATGTAAGAGGTAGAATAATGGTAGAATAATTTCATGGATCAGTTCAAAAACCGTTATTTCACCACTCAAAATATTAAATAATATATCTATATAATATATATCGAGAGAGAGAGAGAGAGAGAGAGAGAGAGAGGTGAATTAAACGGTTTGAACTGATCCATTGAAATTATTCTACCTCTTACATTGTTTTTGCAATTTATATTCACCCAGTATCATAACAAACTGGAGCTCTGAAAACTCAAAACTCTAGTACAAAGTTTTTTGGTGGGTATTATAGAGTATCAAAAAGGCTCTCCTTTCAAATACTGTAAACAAACTCTCAAGCAGTGTTGTTGAATGCCTAAATACCTCGTTGTTATGCCCGACTCTCTACCCAAAGAGGTTTAGAAGTGTGGGCATAGTCTACATGGAAATGCATCCACTTAGTGTAAATAATTAATCAAGGCCTTTTACAGTAAGTGGTGGATTGGGGTGGATGGTCTATATAGTTAGAGCAGACCTGAGCTTCAGCGAGGGAGGAATCGATTTGCACTGCAGTACAGTAGAGAAAGGGTATCCTGTTGTCGGTTACATTGCTACGTCAATATAGATCACTCAAAAAATAACATTATAAATAGGGCTGTCGATTTAACATGTTAATTTAATACATTAGTTCAATAAAATACTTTATATACAAAAAAAATATAATAGATAAATAATACGCATATGAAAATTCTATATAATAAAATGTACTTTTGATACTTGTATAAAAAGTAAAAATGTATACAATATAATATCAAAACATTTTTAAACAATTATTTAGCCATATATAAAAAGGATCTTGAAATAAAACAACTGAATAAACATAATTGCGAAATGGATTTTATAAACCTCTTCAATTATCTTCTTTTAAAGGTGGAGTAAGCGATTTCTAAGAAACACTGTTGATATTTGAAATCAACCCAACCAAATACACCCCTCCATTCATTGCTCCGCCCCCAAACACAATGCAAGAGTAGATGTCTCTTCATCATAGCTGAAGCAAAGCAAAATAATGATTCACGGAAAATAAAGCGAAGATGACAAACGAACAACAAGGAAGAAAAAAAATGAACACAAGTGAGAGTTCATCTTTAGTTGCCGGCAGCACACAAGCTCCAGACAAACAATGACACTCAAAACTGTCCTTTCACTATAGCTTTACAACAACAGCAGATTTAGATTCTATGAAACATAGCAAAACCACTGTTACACACGTGTGGAGTAAGGATGCAACAGTATACCGGTATGATGATATATCATGATGGGAACACATACGATTTATCATATCGTGCACATTTGGTTATCTCTGTTAAAAAAAAAAAATCAGACAGAGAATCTCACCTGCGCATAAGCAACTTCTTTCCACTTGACTGCTTAGACTCACAACTTGTGCCACCCACACATGTACAGTGGAGAAAATGTTAAGAGACAGAGGCTGTTATCTCTGATCTCTATCCCCCATCGAAAAAATGTGCAGTATGGGAATAATTTGAATATACAAAAAAAAAAAACACACATGGTTGTCCTTGAGGACAGATATCCAATCTGCTAAAAATGTGGACGCAAAGTGGCTGCAAAAGCGGGAACAACACGGGCTCATTGGAAAAACATACCTGTGTCAAACTTTTTGCAAAACAAAATATGTACCAATACATACATATCACTGCAGCTTCTAACAGAAATGAACACTAGAGGCGGTAAAACAGCAAGCGCTTTTAATCGTTTTCACACACAATTATGATTAAAGGGTCATATTAAAGATTAATAAAGATGTAGCTCCTTGCACAATAATGTTATGATCTCAATTTTTTTTTTTTTTACCATAGTACCCTAGTTTGTAAACTAACATATGTTGGAGTTTGCATCACTTACCCAGCTCCAGATGTTCAGTTTTACTAATATATAACAAGCTTGCTCGATAGCTGAGCTGGTACAGAATTGTACATGTGATGCGAGGAGCTCAGGTACGAATCCAGTGAAAGACGAGTCACGGTAAAAGACAAGAATTTAAAAACAGCTAAAATGCCACGCTTACGGTTGCGTTTTTACGTCGCATTTGCTTTTGTTAACACTTTCGGGTAGGTTTAGGTTTTAGTGTAGGTGTACGTTATAAAACGTGATGGTGCATTTTAGCGCCACTCACTGGACATTTAAATTAAGAACTGCGGTGATACGTATAAACTACAATGAATTAAAACATTACCATATTCTCATTCATCTGTTCTGGGGAAAAAAAAAAAAAAAAACTTTGAAACTGTCGCGAAATGTGCACGATACAATGTATTTTGCATTTTGCAAAAAATGTTGACACAGGTAAGTTTTTCTAATGAGCCTTGGCTGAGCAGGAAATACATCAAACATATTCACCTATATTCAAGAACACCATCCTTCCATGCTGATAAAGCTGTGTCCCGTTTATAAATGAAGGCCATATGATTTCCGTGAAGTAAAGTATGGCGCTCAAGGTGTTTTCAGTGTCTGCCGTCTCACAATATGAGGACGTGAACACATAACATTTCCAGAGCTGCTCTAAAAGAAAGCTTAATGAGTATTTCATCATTTTATTTGAGAAAAGCCATTGTCAAATAGACTCGCTTCACTACAACATCTCTCTTTCTTGCTGTTGCTCACTCTCTCTCCTCCTCCATCACGTGGATACGCCCCCTACTGCTGATCCACTTTCAACAGCATTTGTCAGAAATTGCTTACTGCACCATTAAGGCTTTTAAATGAACTTCATTTAAAGGGGCCATGAACTACATTTTTTTTTAATTTCATAGCTTTTCCTGAGATGAACTTATAATGTTAGTATGATTTTTACATCAAAAATGGTCAATTGAGAAATTAAAAAGCTATTTTTCTTCCCAGATTTCAGCCCTCTGGTCTGAAAACTCTGTTTGAAGAGGAGTGTCTGCTGTGAGACCCACTGTTGTGATTGGCTGACATGTTTATATATGAAATAAGTCTTAGATGTGGAATTGGTGCTGCCAGGCAGTTAGGGATCGAACCCCCACTGAGAAACCGCGAATCAGTGGGCGGGGCTAAACAGGCAGTGATGTAGAAGCATGTGTTGATCTTAGTACAATAATCAATATGCCAAAAGATCAAGGGAATTTTGATTTCTCAGTTTATGATCCCATTAATGCTTTTCTCAGCAAATGCTAAGATGTGATTAATCATGACTAATTTGATTCAGGAAGCAGCGTATGATTAACTGGAAATGACTGCAAAACATAAAAAGGATAGATAAGGCTCATTAATCTGTTTGGAATCGCATCAAATTTATTTATTGGCCAAGGACCGCCCAAGATGACGTTTGATTGAAATGTAATGCAACCAAGTCGACCAGTGTGCATCTAATAAATTATTCATTCAAGAACGTTATGCAAGTTCACTGCAACAATGGAGCCGCGAACTTCACATACTCTTGAAAATCCAGAGTTGAGTTGATCCTGGAAAGCGCTCAATTTCACAGTTGTAAACACAACGGTGTTCTTCTTCTACAAGGGGGTTTGGCATCAAGGCATTTGTTTCCAGGCGGACCATTAAAAAAACGCAACATACGTGTCTCCCGGACATCCGGTAGAATTCAACCAACCAGATGACGACCTCGAAACTCCTGAAGTGTTTCCAGATAAGTGTGCCATATGCATCAGACATTCATCCAACGGTCTATGGACGTGACGTTCGAAGGGGGTCGCGCCACAGCACCGTGCCACAACTTTAAAATTCAAACACATTGTTTTCTATGAGCGTTCGCACACCGGCGGACCCATTCGGTGTCTGTCTGCAGCGCCCAGCTATGATTCAGGAAGCCCTGCCACAGAGCGCCATTATAAATACATATGTAGTTTTATATTAAACTTATATTATATTTCTCTCAAATCATCGTTAATGTATATACTTCACTCTGTGCTGCAAGATACATTAGTTTTACATTCTTAATTTTAAGCTTGAATAAAGTCTAAACTTATTGGAAAAAAGGTATAATAAATGTAGCCCTTCCTTTCACTCCAACTAGGTATTTTCCTTAGAGTAAATTGTAACCTAAAGAACTTGTTTGGTTGACGTTTTCACTCGGGTTAGCTAGTAAACACTAGTTAAATAAATACTATTGCTACTACGTAATATAGTTTCCTAGATACTTTCCATTGATTAATGTTCAAAAGTCAGCTATTACTCAATAAAAATAAAAAACAAAACAATAGATGAAGTTAAAACAATCACTGTGAAGTTCTTCAATCAGGAGTTGATTCGAAATTGAGCTCGCGCGTACAGGATGTGCGAGTCCGGTGTGCGACCCCCCTTGAGGCTGAGACTAGTCCATATAAGTGACTTAAAATATAAATATAAGTGACTTAGAACTGTATTTGCTTTTGTGTTCTTGGGAATTTAACCCATAGCCTCCATGTTGATAGCATAATGCTCAATAAGTCAAGGTACAGGAAATAACATTTGTAGAAAAATATTAAAATATAGCTGTAAATCTTTTTAGACTGCTGTTAAAATTGTTCAACAACACAATTGTTCAATATCTGATGTCCATCTAAATTTCCCCTGCTAAGAGGAAATAAATGATTTATGTAAAGGCCAGTTATAGCAGATTATAATTATAATACATCTCAATCACTGCACGATTTGAGCTTAGTGCTTGAAATAAGAGTTGGCTGATATGGCTGAGCAAGGGCTATTTTAAGAACAAACAATAACTTTCACGTCACTGGATATGGAAGATTTTGCTAAGAAATATAGGTATATTTAGACCGTAAAACGTTTCATATCAAAGCATGCAATGCGACAAATACAATCTGGGCTAAATATAACATCCCACTGAATAGGCAAAAGTGAGATGCTGTTGCCATTTCAAATGTTACGCCCCAAAAGTCATGTGTCCTGGTGTTGGGCCTGCGTATAGTCATGACTCACATGTGTGCAGAGAGAAATGTTTGCTGTCAGCGCCGACGGCTCCATCCTCTCCTTCTCCCAGCAGGTACTGGATGGAGCGAAGCTGGAAGCAAGGGTCCGACAACAGCACAGATGCAGCCCTTGAGATCCTGGAAGACAAACAAATGAGGATGTTGTGAGTGGTTGTCAGGGTGTTGCTATGTTGTGGCTATAGGGTCAAAATAGTCCATCCCAAGCAGTGGCACTCGTTAAATAATCAGATTACTTTTTGAAGTAACTAGTAAAGCCACACATTACTTTTAAATTTACGACAATATCTGAGTTACTTTTTCAAATAGGTAATGCAGGTAACTTTGTTTATTGACTGACAGCTCTCCTGTCCCCATGTTGAAAGAAACTGGGACAGAGTGCAGAGGTGCTGTGTGCGCTGTGTGAACATGAAGGGTATTGTAGCTCTAGAATAAATGTGATCATGCATTTACTCATCTCACTTGCGCAAAAACTGATTCAGTATTCCTCAAAATGTCTAAAAACATTGAAATGCAAAATGCAAACCTGCAATAATTAAATATGTTAAATAACACTTTATGTATTTAATCTCACTTTATTATCCAATGTCTTTGCTGCTGACCTTTGATGATCCAATTTAACCGTACTAATAAGTAAAAAATTAGTTTTTTTATTGAAATTAAAAAACTGTGACATCTAAACATCCTATTCATCTGTGATCAATAATAGCACAGCAGAAAGGATTGTTTGAGTGGCTCCCTCTATTGCACAGGTGTGAATTTGCATTTCCTCCAGCCTGAGGCTTATTTATTTCACAGTTGTTGTGAAAAGCCTTTACATTTGTTTTGTTTTTGTTTTTATCATTAATAAAAAACAAGCAAGCAAGACCAGCCAAGGAGTGAAAAAGTAATGCAAAAGTAACAAAACACATTACTTTACATTAGTAATGCAATTAGTTACTTTTTTAGGGAGTAACACAATACTGTAGAGCAGTAATTTTAGTTAAAATACTGGTGGCATTACGAGGATGCCATCCAAAGGTGGGCATTTGGATATGTGGGGTGGGAAACTGATGTCAATATAAAATTCAAATACAATTTTTAAAAAAAAAATGTAATAATACTAATAATAAATACCTAAATAATAAAATAATACATGGATGTCACTTTCTTTTATAATGTGGTGGGAATTGCTTTTTGATCTAGAGAAAAGCTTTTTGCCTTATGTGTAAGAAAGTTTAGGTTGAAATGACAAATAAAGGATTTCTTTAAATTTCTGAATTAAAAAAAATTTAATAATTAAATCAATTCAATCTGAAAACATAAAAAAATAAACGTTAATTGTTTAAAATTGAAAAACATAAAAAAAAATTAAATATTGTTTAAAAATAGTAACCATAAAGAAAATTTATTTAAACAGTGAACTTCCAAATAATCAACAGTAATGATATTAGTTCTTAAAACTATTATTAATAATAATAATTATTATTATTGTTATTATAATTATTATAAATAGTATAATTGTTATGATTATTATTATTATTATATAAAAACAATAAATAATATTCAAAAAATATTTTTATATTTGTTCTATTTTTTAAGTTATTTCTCACTCAAAGTATAATAATTCTAGTATTTTAAAATAATAAATACAAAAATCATCAACATCATCATCAACAACACCAATAATAACAAAATTGTTATTTACAGATTTATTTTTGAAGTTCAACAATTTAGATTATATTAATTTTAGCATTTAAAAATATATATATATTATTTTAAAAAGTATTATTATTATTATTATTATTGTTTATAATTATACAGTTAAACAACTCATATTAAAATCACAGAACATTCAATTTACTAATTAAGTTATCTTGCTCCACTCTGGTTTTGTTTCTTAAAATACATAACAAAATGGTATTTGTGATATCACTGAAATGGAGAATGGACAGTTGCGCAGGAGGAAACATGCTGCTTTATAACAGAAACTGCCACTTATGACAACAGCAGCAAACACACAGCACCATCATCGCCACTCATTATAAGTCCTGCTCAACAATGCCTCCTTACGTACATCCCTGCTTTTATTCAGGGCAATCTAAGCTAAAATCTTCTACTAGAGAGGAGAAAGGGGAATGGGATCAGGAAAGGACAAATTCTGGCCACCCCAATCGCTTTGCACCATATGTCAGAGCAATACCCACTAGGCTATGGATCTCTCTCTCCCTCTCGCTCTCTTTTTAAGCAAATCTGTAACCCTATAGTAATAGTGATGCTTGACTTGGCAAAGCCCACTAAAAATTACAGAGGGAGCCACAGACTCGCAGACGTTGTTCACTGCAGCGCAGCTGTCATACTGTGAGAGAACAGAGCTCTTCCTGTCATACACAACTCATGTGAAGGGGTCAACATAATTCCAGCAAATAAACATGTCTTGCTTCCTAAGAAAGAAATAAACCCTATTTGCACATCTGGGCAATCATATGTAGGGAGAACTGATATACACCACTTCTGCTAACAGTTCAAACTGAAATTCAAGCTGAAGCAGATGATTCATGGAGTTTCATCCCTAATGTCTGTGCATTAAAACCCGAGCAGAGTTTCCCCGCCACCCTTGACGCACCTGCTGTGTACATCTAACCCTCACTGTTCAATCTTTCATGTTTGTTTTTCCGACCGCATACACCCACCCATGTACAATTCCTCATGATGCAAGCAAAGGAAAAAGGACTTCCTTTAATAATGCACTATGGAGTGTTTTTCCCCTCCATTGCTCATGTGGCTGAAATGATTGGTTTGAAAACAAGCAGCATCTACAGGTAAACAGAAAGAGCAGCAGAGACGTCTCAGCCTCAGACATCACGGACTGCTGGCTGAACGTCTGAGGCATGAAGCACATTAAATGGGAAACGAGTTTCGAAGTTGTCATCTCTGGAATTGTACAGGATTTCAGGGAGAAGTGTGTGTCACGTTCTTTAACGGTCCGTCTGGAAGCAGAGCCATCGTGACACCAAGCCCCCTCATGGAAGAAGAATGCCATTGAGTTTACAACTGTGAGAATGAGTAAAGTTCACGGTGCCATTGTCGCAGTAAGCTGCACAAAGCACAATGTTCTTGAACTGATCATTTAGTATTAGTATTATATCAAATATTTAGATAATATCTAATATTATTGGAGACAATATCTAATAAGTAGATGTATTAGATATAATTGTAGGATCCACGTGGATCAAAACTAACTTTGATTGTTTGCTTTACATGTCGGTCAGATGTCCTCTTGGCCTGTTCTTGGCCAATGAAAGCTTCAATAGAGTCCAGACCTTCTAAGGTCTGGCTATGTGAGACTAAGTCAGATCCAAATATATAATGCAAAAGTAAAAAATAAGCCAAATCTATTAGCTCTGGTACAAGTAATAGATTAACAACACCAAAGATATACCCAAAACGAATTATAGCTCATGTTTAAACACTTTCTACAAGAGCCACTGGCCGAGATAAAGCTCTTCTCTAGGTCCATGAGAGCTGAACAGTCTCTGATGGCATGGAGCTCACATCTCAGAAAGTGTCTAAACAAAATTTCAAATATATAAAATCGCATATCTGAGGTCTGAACAACTGCATTATCGCCTATAAAACTATTTAAACTACATTCCGTTACAAAATAACAGTAGTATCTATAAAAATATGGTGGGTTCGCTCGTCCGCCAGGACACTGAACACAGCGGAGTGATTTAAACAGTGAAACGGTTCCCGCCGCGATACTGGTAGAATATCGCATGGCTGGAAAGACCTCTCAGCGAATCAGATTCGAGAACCATAATGAACTGTAGTATAAAATTAATATAATATAACATAATATTTAACATATCTTTTTTTAGCATGTGACAAAAACAGTGCACAGATTGCTAGATTGAGGTGGTGACACATCTTACCCACCTCTCCCCTACGGCCAAAAAAACCTCTGTGGCAGAAATGGTGTTCCAGCAGAAACGAAATCCTTTGTAGATGTACAGACACATGAGCAAACGTTTAGGACGCCCATACTGCGAGACCAACACTTGAGCAAATATGTTTGTTCCCGCATACAAACACACCCAGCTGGCTGCTGTGTTTACAAGGCACGGCTGGCTGTCATGCTAAGTTAGCAATGCAGTACACACGCAGAATGACAGGGCTGGACGGGCAACAACGCTCAAACAACAGAGGTCTAGTAAACAAATAAATCACACACAAGATCAGTGCCCACACAACCCGCACCTGGCAGCCTTCCTGCTGCGCTCGGAGGGCGACTGTGCTGGCAGTCTCAAAGTGACTGCGTTTCAAACACTCATCCTTGCTTTTTGTCATCAAAATGAATACAGATGCCTCGATAACAAATAAACAGTAAAATTGGACCACTGTTTTTGCATAGAAACCACAGTTTAAAGGTGCTATTTGTGGTGCGACAACAATAATCACAAATACAAAAAAGCAAAAAAAAAAAGCAAATACAGTAGCTTTAGGTAGGCATAGTCACTTTTGACTATTTGTGTGAAGTCTAGTCAACTTTGGGGTTTATTCTGTACAAGACCCATAGACAGAAATTGGCCATTTAACTGACATGTAAAGCCACCAACCATAGGGAGATTTTATTGGTTGTTGGGATGCACCAAAATTTTCGGCCGCCAAAACATTTCGTCCGAAAATGGCATTTTCAGTTTTTGGCCGTAAAAATAAGCCAAAATTATGCCCCTCCATTCAGAAGATGCATAACTTCGGAGCGACTCTTCAATGTTGTGTATGTGCACTTTCTGCTCAGTCGCTCACGGCCCAAACGTTCCAACTCTTGTACCACTCATGCTCACTGGTAAAACAAAGTCTGCTCAAATAATGTGCTGACATGAAATTTCTCTGGACTTGTTATCCGTTTGCAATAGCCCTACTGTACATGGTGTGGTTGGTATAGCCGTTCTGGGCAAATGACGCTACCCTCTTACTGATCCACTCCCTGCTACCTGCTCACATGCTCTGATAACAATAGGACTATCCTTTATTTTGATAATTGATCAAAAAATAAATGTGTTAAATTTGATTCTGTTGCTTAGAATAATATATTGTTATACTGAAATTAATATGTTGCCATGTAACATTATTTTAATACAGTCCTGTCCAATTTTTGTGTTACTTTAAATAAAAGTGTGGTTTAATTTTATTTTATTGCCTTGTATTTTTAAATCAAGATTCATTAAAATTATTGAATCCAAAAAGTCTAATAATAATAAAAGGGGTAGTCGTGGCCTAGTGGTGAGGGAGTCGGGCTTGTAATCTGAAGGTTGCCGGTTTGATTCCCACGCCGGCAGGAATTGAAGGTGGGGATTGTGAATGAACAGCACTCTCTCCACCTTTGATACCACGACTAAAGTTCCCTTGAGCAAGGCACATAACCCCTAATTGCTCCCCTTGTAAGTCGCTTTGGATAAAAGCGTCTGCTAAATGATGAAAAATGAAATTAAAATAATACAATTACACACACAAAAACTATTTAAAATAAGATTTCAGTTTTAGTTTTTGGCCAAGTGCATCCAGAATTTTCCGTTTTGGCCCAAAATTCTCATTTTAGTGCATCCCTAAAGATTTTTTAGTCATTTAATTGTTTTAAACTGATTGAAACCTGTTATTTAATTACTTTTAATTAGTTCTAGGGCTTTACAGATACTTATTTTTCAAACGGTTAGTCAACAACTGGGCGTGTGAATGTTTCCCTATTATGTAAACAACTCACTATCTGTCATTTAAGAGCAGAACTAGATCAACGGTATCTACTAGTTGTTGCAAACCTGAAAGAAAGAAATATGTTATCATATTATATTAATCCTATTATATATTAAATATTTATATATTAAAATATTTCAATAGGAATAGAGTTGTAAAGCATCCCAGTATGACAGCAGGTGTCTCTCCAAGAGCACGAGCCTGTAAACAGGAGAAGCTATTTGTGGCGTCTGTGGCCCCCAACAGACAGACACTGACTCACTGGACCCTCTCCGAGACTCTACTTCAATCCTGCCTCTCCCAGGCACAGCGGGGCTGACAGATGAGCGTGGGGGAGGCTTTTGGAACAGCTTCCATCACTACATACACAAGGCTCACGATTCCCTCACATCCTCAAAAAAAAAAAAAAAAAATTTTTTTTAAAAAGCCCCGATACTCTTGGCATGCTATTAGAGAATTAGAGAATTAGGGCTGGTCGCAGAGCTTACAAGAAGCTCATGGGTGAAAGGGCTTGTATAGTTGTATATAGCAGGGATTCACTGAGATGTGACAATAGCTAAAGAGGTATATGTTGTTTAATTCAAATAAAGTTCCTCAACCTTGCATACAGATGTATATTTTGAGGTAATCGTTCCTCATAGTCGCATAGCCTTTTTTATTAAGTTAGGAGCTATAAATACTATTAGTATGTGAGATTTTATCCTGTGCTTGCACATAGATCCGATAAACCATTCGTGCGACCAGCGGTGTGCAATTCTGTGATTATGCCTCCACGTGCCATGAGGTTGCCGACCCCTGGTGAATAGGGTGAAATTGAAAGAGAAATTGAAGAAATGACTTTTTCAATAAATGATCAAAAAAAGAACACAATTTGAATACTCTACTGTATGAGCCATTTCATTTTCTTTCTCTTTCTTTCTTACCGTTTACATGTACCAAAATTGGTAATCTTATTAGTAGTAGTAGTAGTAGTAGTAGTAGTTTTGGTAATGAGAGAGTGGCATTTAATAATCACTAGAGGCAAAGCCATTGAAAGCCATTCTTCATTCTGTAAATGAAAATACTTCAAATGATGTGATGCCATTAACTGCCAGGCAAATCACTGGCAAATCAAGTAAGCAGTACTTCCTTCAAAAGCACTCATTGAAAAAGCCCTATAAACCTGATATCTTCTATCTTAAGCTCCATTTCTAGGCAAGACTGGTAACCATAGAATTCTAGGAGAAGCGTAAACAAGCCAGTCAGAAACTGATTATTTAAGAAGCTATTGCATTCTTGTGAGCAATATGTATGAGATGGTCAGTGGACAGACTGTAGGCGTCTGAGGCTGAGAGTACCATGAAACATGTCAGAGCATGTGCAGTGCCCGATAGAACATGTCTCCGACCCACATATTCTTTATTTATTAGCTTTTCTCTATAGGAATAATATATTCAATTCTGTGTATAGGACTGAGACTCTTCTCTGAATGTATTCTAAAAGAACACGATTCTTTAGATGCTCTACACATCCACTCAAATGTACACAAATAAGAGATGGGATACTGAAAAAAGGCATTCATATAACTATAAAATGAAATGAACTCGGCTCTGACAGGGGCACTGTGCTTTACTATGCTCAGGAGCGAGAAATCAGACAACAAAAGAGGCAATTTAGAGGCAATGTCTCAAATCGTTCTCCTTCAGTTTGCATGAAGTCTGTCTCAAACATTTGTAGAGTATGGCACAGCAGCCTGCCTCAATTTTCTTTTTGTGTTTATGATTTGTCTGGCTCACAGTTTTTCTACATGCTCCGAAAAGTTCTTAGATTGCAGATCGAATTGAATGCATGCAGCGTCTCGACAATAATGCAAGATCCCATCTAACTGCCAGAGATCAAAAGAGATGTGCAGATGAAGTGATATTTCCCAGGTCTGTAGCTGCCTTTTGATGCTGTCTTGAAGTGAAAAAAAAGCAGAATTA
Source organism: Opsariichthys bidens (assembly GCA_037194245.1). Classification (NCBI taxonomy): domain Eukaryota; kingdom Metazoa; phylum Chordata; class Actinopteri; order Cypriniformes; family Xenocyprididae; genus Opsariichthys; species Opsariichthys bidens. The sequence goes on from CM074291.1 coordinate 18,244,494, forward strand.
TTATCCACAGTTCTTTAGACTGTTGGAAAAAAGACACAAATTTGAGTAATTACCACAGAGTTATGTGGAAAACAATGAAGGGTGATCGAATCCATCGATATCCCTCAGTATGCCATTATCACTATTGTGCTAGGTACTTAAAATACATGTTAAAGTACATGGTACTTAAATACATACAATGGTGTGAAAGTTATTCTTTAGTAGAGTAGAACAATGCAGTGTCAGAATGAACCTACGTCAAATCATAATTGCGATTTCCAAACTCGTAAGTGGGAACTTCTTAGCTGCAACAGACTCAACCACCTACTCTTTCCCTACAAAACAAAGGAGCATTCGTGGCACATCACTTTGTTTGTCATCAATGATTGACTACCCAGCCATTGAGAACTAAATGTGTCTGTCTTGAATGCATCAGCAGACCCCTGAGGTCTTTCACCATCACACAAACACCTTATACAGCATCTATCAACAACTGAGAGCTGCTTCCCTTAAATATTTCAGAAGACATTTCCCATGAGTCATATTTTATAACCTCTTCAAAAAATATTAACTGACTCTGACAAGGAGATAAATGGTATCCCCATGCCAATGACGATGTTCAGGACACTGTTGGAAAGAGTAACGCTGTAGCTGGTGTCAAAACTTTATGGTGCTTGCTGCAGTTTGAAAGTGTTTTCTAAGGTGTTTCTGGGAGCAGATGGAAATGTCATGCTGAAGAAAGTGCCGTAAAGACGTCAGCAGGGACGCTGTAATAAGCAGTTAGATGCTTTGCTGGTTCTTGGGTCAATGTTATCAAAAGGAGCAAACCAACTTCCGGCTCAAATTAATGGTTGTCTGAAAACATACGCGAGAGACTAAGCTATTAACCTTAGGGTTACTCTTCCTGTCTTCCTGCATGTTTCCTTCACTTCCAGAGTATTGCTTTTGAAAAATGAGCAAGCTTTGAGCCAGGAAACTAATTTTCCAGAACAATGTCATATCGGGGGACTGTTGACAGAGAGCAACTTAGACTCCGTCTTTGCTAAACGCTCCGTGAAATATTCCGCCTGAGGAAGAGTGACAAGAAACCTGTCGAAATTGTGGCCCTCGACAATCAGTTAGAGATATGAAACTAGCGAAAACGGTGAGAAGTAATGGGTTGTGTGTTAGAGGAACCCAGAGGAGTGTGTGTGTGTGTGTGTGTGTGTGTGTGTAGAGCTTCTTGAATACCTTTGGCAGTGGCCAACAGCAGTGGTTTCAGAGGATAATGCACCCTGACAGTAGTCCAAGCTTGTGCAACTATGACCGAGGGGCAGAGACAGCTTACACGGGTACCAACACACACACATACATTCAAAGAAAATGTGTGCTACAAGCAATATAAAGATGTTTATTCATACATAAAGATCATCAACAGGCGTAGAAAAAAAAAAATCAAGGACACAGATACACCCACTATCTTTAATTCATGAGTATGAGTAATGTCAGGTTTATAGTGTGCGCTCAACCCTAATGAATACACAATGAACTGGATATTTAAACTAGGCCAATTTTGTTCAGTTAATAGACATGTCAGAATCATTTTTCTGACAACAGACCTGGCACAAAGATTTCCGATTGTCTTCAAAACAAATGAATGACTTCAAAACACTCAGGATAAAGCCACGTCATATGGACTATGTTTATTGTTATTTTATGTCCTTTAAAAAAATAACAAAAAAAAACATTGTAATTTGTCTCTACTTCTGCTTTCAGATAGCAGAGAAGCAACTGGAAAGCAAAAAAGTAAGCATTTCTATTTGGTACTGCAAGTGACACTGAAATTAGACTATCCTTAAATGATTAGCTAATCACAACAAGCTTTCAAATATATAATATAATATAATATAAACATCATATCATTTTTCACATTACCATGTTTTTTTTTTTGTTTAGTTTTGTTTTTTGTTTTTGTTTTTTAATCCAAGCAATTTACGGTTTATTCAGATCACCATTAAAGGACACAGTTCAATGAGATATTAAAGCTAAAGAGGGTAAACATGAACTGCCTAAGAGATATCTGTGAAGGCGAATGCATAATTGGATGAACACAAGGGGTGGGGAAAAAACAGCTCCACCAAGGGAGGCTCTGGCAAACAATTCCCTTTCATAATCTCCGACTTCATCCAATCAGTACTCAGAAGAACCCCCCCTTCCAGAGCGCCCCTCCTCCGAAACTCCATGCCTGTCTGTTTATAGAGCGCAGAGAGGAAAAAGAGAGGCAGAGAGGGAGTGTAGTACACACTCAAGCTCTGCAAGGGAGAGAAAGAGAGACCAAAAAAGAGGAAGACCCATACCATTTAGAGTGAAAATCGGAGGAACAGAAAGAAAGGATGGATGCTGAAGAAGACAATTTTGATGAGAGACCAAGCTCTGGAAGAGGTACCAAAAAGCTTTGAGACTCTGATCATTGTTTGTGCTTTCATCTTTTCACCAGTTTTTCTAGATGCCACGTGGACACTGGAAGCTTGAGTGTCACCGAGAATTGTTAGTCCAAACGCAGGCAAATATTTTTTGACATTTCATCAAAATGAATGGAGAAAAAAGGTATATCTAAAATTTCTCCAGGTACTGAAGGAACACTGATAAACAACTCTGCTGTATCATTATCTTCTGGTTAAAACAAACAACAGATTGCTTGTATTGTGAGGGTTACTATGGACCAGTGCTCGTGTGACACGCTGTGTGCCTGCTGTGCAACTGAGGGCAACTACAATAACTGAATTGGACAGGATGCTGACTTTCTCAAAAACATCCTCCAGCCTGCGGCAGCAAGCTAGCTCTTGATTTAAGACCTCTTCTGTTCCATCTCAGATGTCAGGACTGCAAAACAACACCAACTGTTAAAAGGATGGTTCACAGAAGGCTGGGCTCAGCCTTGAGGATGGGGCAAAAACAATTGTTTTTCCTTCAATGACTTAAATGACCATGCCTTCAACCCTCTCTTCCTGAGAATGGACAAAAATCCAAGTGCCAGCCAAACTGGGCGATATGAGGCGGGATATTTGGAATAACTGTTGGCAATCTTAAGGTAAAGAAAATCTTACAGTCTTCAACTTCTAAGATTAGAATTTCACTGTTTAATGTGGTGTTTCTGGATCAGACTGGCAGTAAGTTGATTAAATAATAATAGTCCTTGAATAGGTGCACTCTAATGCCTTAGGCTGACAGAACACTGCCAAGTGAGCAAAGAATTATTAAGCAAGGTATCCGCTGTATTAAATAACAGATTTATTTTTGTTCTTCCTCTCTCTTGCGATCTGATCTGTCCGATTTTTAAGGATAGGACTAGCTAATCAAGACGACAACTCTGTTTCAAACTGCGTGTGGACCTCTACCCTGGTGAAACTCTGGCTGCTCTGATTCCCAACCGAAGCATCCTTACGGCATAATGCTGTGTGCTCAGGGTGTGGCCGCACCCCTAATGCTGTGCTCTTTTTTGCTGCAGCTAGTCAGAGCCAATCTCCCTTCTGGCTGCTTGATTGCATCTGATATCCTAAGCTGCACCAACCTTGGCCTTGACCAAGTCCCCGTAGAGTTGCCTGTAATGGTAGCAACACTGGACTTCAACCACAACCACTTAGAATGTCTTGAGGAGGGTAGCTTTGCCGGCCTTCCCAATCTTGACACCATACGGTTAGCCCACAATCAGCTGAGCAGACTCACTCCTGGAACCTTCCGGAATACAAGTAACATACGCCATCTGGATCTTTCCTCCAATCAACTAAACATAATTGAGCAGCACTACTTTCAAGAGTTAGTAGGAATCAAGGAATTACTCCTTTACAACAATCGCATAGTTAGGGTAGAGAGCAAAGCCCTGAGCGGTTTGAGCAACCTACGCAAAGCCTACCTGAGCCATAACAGACTGACAGACTTCCCCTTCTTTTCCATTCAAGAACATTCCAATTTGATTACCTTGGATCTAAGCTCGAACCGCATGCCCAACCTTCCAGTCGAGGATATTGCAGCTCTAGAGGAATCAGTACAGAAAGGGTTATTCCTGCACAACAATACCCTAATTTGTGAGTGTTCCATGTACAGCATGTTTAAACAATGGGAGCATAGAGGCTTCAACTCAGTGAGAGATTTTCAGGAGGAGCATACCTGCTTGCTTTATGGCCTTGCTTCAGTGCGGTTTCTTCAACATGTACGATTCTTTGAGAATTGCACCCTAAAACTTCAAGCGAAGACAGAGAGTCTGACAGCAGACGCTGGGAATTCAGTGAAGTTGGATTGTGAAACATCATTAAAGGGAAAGCATCTTACCTACTGGTGGGTATCACCTCGTAAGGAATACATTGCTCCCCCTGGTAATAACAATACTCTGCGAATGTATGCAAATGGTACTTTGGAAATCTTGGCAGCTCAAGTGGAGGACTCTGGGGTGTATTTGTGCATGGCTCAAAACCATCAAGAGTCACGCAACGAGACTCATGAAGTTAATGTAACTGTGTTGTTACACCATCAGGAGGAGGAGTCCTTTAATACTGGCTTTACAACCCTGTTGGGCTGTGTTGTCAGCCTGGTTCTGGTCCTAATGTACCTTTACTTGACACCCTGTCGCTGCTGGTGCCGCAAGCAGCCCCTGCCAACGACACCAAGCCCTGCAAATGAATGCAGCGCCCAGTCATCTATCCTGACGCCCACGCCACCTGCCACCACGGAGGGCCCCGGCCGCAAGGTCAGTAACAACAAGCATGTGGTCTTTCTGGAACCCATCAAGGAGGCACAGAATGGGAGGCCGCGGGCAGCACTGGCCCTCGAGCATCCCAAGCTGGCAGTAACACGGAGCGATGCTGACTCTGTCACTTCCGTTTTCTCAGACACCACTATTGTGCCATAGCGGCTGCTTACTGTCATCCCAACGACCTGCTCAAGTGAGCGTGTGGGTCCTTCAACGTGGCAGTCTGCAACTGCACAGCTACTCAGGACAGATCAGGGAGAGGGCTTTGCAAGCCCTTAGCAGGGAGCAGAACAGAGCAGGAAAGCACATTTCAATCAGAGAGAAGAATGGTATATAAAAAAATTTTAAAAAAAAAACGCAAAAAGATGGAGCCATGCGCTCCCAAGATTTGGCTTTGAGACTTGACTGAGCCATGAGATGAAGATGAAGGAAATGGTTTGAAACTACAAAAGCTGAGAAGGGTAAAAGCTTCCCCTTTACCACTGCTTGAGCCTTGATAGAGTCATAGCTATGAATGCCTTGTCTAGAGCATATAACCCACAGAATACTGCATAAACCCTACTCTACTCTAGAAATAGCATGAATGATATGAAGGAGAATGACAAGAGCATACTGAATTTCTAGTTTTTTACCGATATGACTAGAATGTTGACTTTTTTAGATGTCCTTTGTACCCCTGTGTTTCACAATGACAACTTGGTGAGTAGTTAGCCGCAGTTAATCCTTTTCAGCGGTCATGCCCACTTTGAAAATGTAATGTATTTTTGGTCATAAAAAATGCATCTACAAAATAGTGGGGATTGTTGAGAAGTTTTCACAAAAATTAACATTTAGACATGAAAAGTGGTGCTCCTAAGCTATCAGAGCGAATGTGGATTTCACACAGATATATATTCTTAATGAGATTATTAAATTGAAATCTGTGAAAATACTGAAGTACTTTTCCCCCTCCCTAAGCATTCCATGTTTCCCTTTGCCTCCCACCCTTCTCACCCGCTTCTTAATAAATCCTTTTGCTTCGACCCCAGAGGTAAATGTCTGCCTTCTTATTGTTAATTAAAGTCGCTTTGGCCAAGGTGAGCATCCAAGCTAAAGAATGTGTGCCCTGAAGTTCCTGCTTTTCTATTTAAGAGTAAATATAAAACAAAATTTGCAACTGTACATGAGAACAAAATGTCATCAAAAGCTACTGCCAGCCAGAGCATGAGAGAGCTTTTTTATATATATCTAAGATCAAACCTAAATGTTCATGAATATCATGGCTACTTTTGTTAATAGCATACAAAATGCCCTTATTTGGATGACAGTGGCACACAAATATTTTACTGACTAAGTTGCTGTACAAACCACTGAACCACTTCCAATTCTGGAACATCAGGCCTAGTGAAGGGACCAAATCTGATCGATCAAGTTTATGTGATGATTTGGAGATATGTCGTGACACAAATATTAAAACAGTCAGTAAAGGGGAGTATTTTACAATAGTACATTACCCTTGAGCCGAAGCCAATCTTTCCCAGAATAACTGCATACTAATGTGTACCATCTGCTTTATGAACCAAAGCTGTACTGCTTCACTAAAACCACCATCATCACAATCAGATTTATTAACACACTGTTTTGTGCCACAATTCTTACCAGATTTGCACGGACAAGCATTTTGACATCCAAGGCATGCATATTTTCCCCGAAGGTTCTGAAGTAGAAAAGAGTGGGGTAATTTGTGCCACTTTTTATTTGTGTATACTTTTTTATTTTTAAAGTGATCGTTCATTAAAATGAAATTTACTCATTTACTCACCCTCATCTCATTCTAAAATTGTACATTCCAAAACTTTCTTCTGTGAAAAATAAAAAATTATATTTTGTGAAATATGTCAATGTTTTTTGTTCATACATTAGAAGTCAATTATAACTAATCGTTGCTTGGTTAACATCATTCAAAATATATTTGTGAAAGTTGCACAGAAGAAAGTAAGACATACAGATTTGGAAAGACATGAGGGTGAGTAAAAGATGGAAGATTTTTCACTTTTGATTGGACTATCAATTTAAGTTTTTCAGCATTCATAGATTTCAAGATGTATTTTACATTGGCATCAATTTAGCATAAAAAATGAATAATTTACATTTCAAATAACAATATGAATGGAAATCAGGTGTAAAAATGTGAATACATAAATATATAAAAGATTTAGAAATCCACAATATTCCCATATTCTAAAGTGTTTTAATCTATTGTAATCTATTTTGCAGCACATTACTCACATTTTCATGCTGCAACATTTTTTGACATCATTTAATCTCCTTTTTTTTTTAAAATAAAGATTTGCATTTGGATGAAAAGCTTACAATCACTATTAGTTGAGGCATATCTTATCTCAAAGCACCTGAATCATTTATGTTATAGAATTATATCATTCAACAACAATATACTGTGTGCATATATAGGGCCATTCAAAATAATTATGAACATGATCAAAACTGTGGATAATCTGCTATATTAAACAGCTGACACAACTTACCCACTGGCACATCCAACCCCCAACTCTCCCTAAAGCGAAATATTTCAGAGGCGTTGCTCTATGCTCCCAACGTTTGACAATATCCACTTGTCATTTATAGTACATTCCATCACTGTCACCACCCTGAGTGCATGTTCTGCTGGGCACGTGTCTTTTCATGCAGTAAAAAAGTCCTGCTAGGGGACTGCAATTGCTGCCTCTGAGCTGTGTGTGGTCAACCTCATTAGTGTATTATTTATCACATGGGATCAATACTGTCAAAGAAAAATATGTCAAAACTGTGACAGCACAAAAAAAGCACAGGAGAAACCTGGGGCTAATTAAAACCCAAGGTTTTTTCTGCAAGAGGTCTATTTCGATATCAGTTCCATGTGCATGTGTGCACTGTGAATATTCCATCATTAGGAAAATAAGATTATGAGACTACTACACTAAAATTTTATGTTGATGACAAATCTTATATCATGTTAACAGTGATAATGATACATAGCATAAAAAGTACCATAAAAAGTATGCAGTATATATACCCACAAACATCTAAAAAAAACCCATAAACAACAAAGTTCACAACACACATATTCACAGGAAGGACATATTGTGCACAAGCCAGGACATCAATCTATGATGCAGGTGAATGAACAATAAGGGAAATCCTGAAGTCATCACATCTGCTGAGATCTAAAATGTTCTTCCCTCGTGCACCATACTGAGCTTCAGATGCCTGTGTGGGAAGACCAATATGGGCTTTTGTTTGAGCCACGAGCATTAAGGGATCCGAGATATTTTCTCTTTACCATTGCCGCTACAAGACACATAGATTACTGGTCCATATTGGAAACCCATTGAAAAAACAACAACAACAACAACAACAACAAAAAAACAATCAAGTAAAAAGGCATTTTCAAACCAAATCTTGAGACAAACAGACAGACAGACAGACATATAGACAGATAGATTGGATATAAAATATGTAAATTAATTATATAAATTATGAACAATTCATATCCTTTTATACATTTATATAAATGTAAAAATGTATGATTATAGTGGAAAAGCATGTTTTATAGTTTTGTTTTATATATTAGTCCATATTGCACTTGGTGTGAACAGTCCATTACAGCTCAGTCATTAATGTAAAAGGGATATTTTAGTTCACTTCTTTCAGACAATTATTGCAGAAAGGCAACAAACACACTGCTCTAGTCTCCCTTAATGCAGTCACATCAGCTCAGCTTTCATTTGCTGGCTTTTCTACAATTTTTCCACCATTAAAGCTCAGCAGGACAAATCCAACAGTTTTGCCCAAAAGCCTGTGAACATGTAAATGAGGAATGTGTATATTGATTAGCTTGACTCCATTTCTGCACAATTTAAGCGGGACTGGAAGCATTATAAAAAGAAAATAATAAAACCTTGCATTTGAGAGAATTAAATATCTTATGTAACTACAGAGTGTCTGAGGTGGGACCTCAGCAATCATAACGAATGGCAAACCATCATCCTAATCAAACAACTGTAATCAAGAACATTACAAAAACACATTCTGCCATGCAAATAGTTTTAAGGTGCAAAAATGTGCAAATTCAGAATAGGAATGTCCTTGGTTTAGATTTGCGTTGAAGATGAAAGGCGACAGGTTCTGTTGGAATCCCTGATAAGACTTGACAGATAAATCACCCTCTTTTACAACATTTCATTTCCTGCTCTTCTGGCCTATCCATTTCGTAGGTATTTCATCATAGAGCTCGACAACAGTCCTTCGATTACCAGCAGGCAAATTTAGAGCGCTCATCAATCAAGAATATTTACAGTTGTTCTGATGAACCTTCTAAGCCTGCCAAACTAATACAGAGCTGAAATTGGCCCTCTAGAAATACTGTCTGGACAGATTTAGCAGTAACCTACATCTAATATGAACCCTTCACTGTGGTTGTTATTTGGTTGTAATTTGATTCTGTGGACTGTGCGGGTGATATATGCAGTATATATACAGTAGGTAGTCAACCAAAATGCCTACTAACGCCGCGTGTAACGCCACCGTGGGACCACAGCATTAAACACAACGCTGTCTCGAATTCACCACCAGGTGGCGCAAAGAGTCGGATCGCAACATTGCTCAGTAAGGCTGTAATTGGGATGTTTTTACATGTAAATGAAGATAAAACAATGAAATAGTTTTAAATTAAATAGGCTGATATTAATATTTTTTTCATCTCTGAAAATTATTTATCATATAAGTTCTTAATGAATCAGTTATATTATAAATAATCCATATTTTATCTTATTAGCCTACTCTTTTCAACAATGTCATTGACAAGGGTTCAAATCGTGAAGATTATTTTTTCAAATCCCAAACAATACATTGTTTTATGTTACACTATTTGTTTTTTGCTTACATTTATAAAATTATCATTCATTTCCATTTTACACAATGCAACAAACATCCAACATTATGACTGAATTTACATCTGTATAATTCCAATCTGAATATCAACATCTGTAGCTGTCTAGCAGAGGCACGTAGATTTTCCTCAAGAATTTGGATGTATCCATTTTCCCTCCAATCTATCCAAGCTGAAGATGGGCAGGTCATTCACCTTCCAACAAAATAATGATCCAAAACAACAATGCAATGGCTTAAGGAAAAGAAGGTGAATGTCCTTGAGTGGCCAAGTCAGAGCCCTGACTTAAATGCAACAGAAAATCAGTGGATGGGCTTGAAGAGAGCGGCCCATTGCCGCTCATCACGGAAAATGACAGAACTTGAGCAGTTGTGCAAGGAAAAATAGGCAAATATTCCCCAACATAGGTGTGCAAAGCTAGTAAAGACACATTCAAAAAGATTAATGGCTGTAATTAAAGCAAAAGGTGGCTCTACGAAGTGTTAAATGACTTTTGAAAGTGAAAGTGACATGGTAGCCCATACCCTTGTTCTCTGCATTTAACCCATCCAATTTAGTGTGCACACATTGGGAGTAGTGAGCAGTGAACACACAAAAAAACTGCAAACTGTGGCAGCCATTTTGCTGTGGCACCCAGGGAGCGATTAGGGGTTAGGTGTCATGCTCAGTCATTTCCTGCCAGTATTGAGAATCAAACCGTCAACTTTTAGGTTACCAGTCTGACTCTCTAACCATTAAGCCACGAATAAACCATATTATTATAGTTTAATTTCCAGAACTTGCATTTTCTTTTATTACTCTGATGTTGTTTCGTCAATTCATAAATAAAGCTGGAAAAAGTTTACATCAGTGGTTCCCAACTTTTTTACTCCAAGGCCCCCCTCCTCTGAATTAATACTGCATAAACACCACTGATCCTTCTCCAAAACACGCTTCCTCCGCAAGCATCCGTTAAAAATTCTCTCAGTGCATTCATTTTGACTATGCAAATATATTGAACTGTTCATGCAGAAATACGATGTTGTAGCGATCAGTGAGCCGAGAGTGCAAATACACGGTATGTTTGAGCATCAATAGCAATCGACTCGCGCACACCACTGGTTGGTTTCAGTCACTTTCAAACCAAGCAACTGTCTGTTAGTCAATGCTGCAAATGGGGACATTTTTCACCCACATGCGAAATTCCCATTCAGCTGAATTCCTATTGAAATTACTGGATGTTGCTTAGGAAAAGTTCTTGCTTTCTCTGGGAATTGAAGCAATGACCTTTGCGTTGCTAACACCATGCTGTACTGTTTGAGCTACCGGAAAGCCATCGTTCATTAAACTATGTTATTTACTGTTTTCCTGTAGCTCAAACAGTACAGCATGGCGTTAGCCATGCAAAGGTCAAGAGGTCAATTCCCAGGGATACAAGAATTGATCAAATGTAAATGTGTGCCTTGAATGCGATCCAAGTCACATTTACATATAAATGCAAACTGCGACTTTAGCAGATTGTTCATGCGGCTCTTCTGCATACAATAAAAGTAGACGGGACCAGGAAAAGGAATAGGCTGAAATGTAAGCTGTAACCCAATAATCTTGCTTGACTCCAAAGGCTACCATTCACTCATTTTGTTTTCCACGAAGAAAAGGAGATCATGCTTAATAGTATTGTCGAGAACAGACTTTCTTATTCAAACAGGAGTCACATTTCTTAACGTCCTAATTCCTAACGTCACAGAGGGAATGCTAGTAAACTCAGACTATCTAACGTATGGCTTTAGAATAAATATCCGACAGCCTTCATTAACAATTCATCACATCTCGCTGACTTCAGCATTTGAAAAAAGCCCAACAATCCAAAACCTAGGCTAAAAATAAAATCAAGGCATGGCAAGTCGTTGATAGTTTATAAAAGCACAGAAAATGTACTTCAAATATAAATAAATAAGTAAAACGCACTGATGTGAATAAAATAAAAAACAATTAAATTTTCTTTCAAAAAATATATATGATGGAATTCTAGTTTTGGCCTAGATTCATTTAAAGTGTAAATCAATCCATGTAAGAGAAAGCGGAAAGTCTTGGGCGTCAGTGACCAGGTCAAAGTAACACCAATCCTTGCTTTCTCAAGTGCACATTACTATTGAAACACACACAAACGTACAATGAAATGAAAAAGTGCAAGAAAATTTAGCGTCAGTGATAAAACTCAAGTAGAGTGAAGCAGAGACTGGGCAGATTTTCTGCAGCCTTTCATTCGGAAGTATTTATTTTCATTAATGTTCTTCATAAGCTGGTTTTGGTCTGGGTATCGATAGCACTATCATTAAGGACTTCCCTTGTTAGGTGTGTGTGTGTGTGCATATCCTTTTTCACTCTCTAAACCAAACAGGATGTTTAGACATGAACCCGGAGCCTGGAGTCCGATTAAGTTAATTAGCAGGCATTGTTAATGAGCGCTCTGAGCCGACAGTTAGCCGCACCGCCGGTATTTGATGAAGCCATCCTGGGCAGGCATTACGATGACTTACTGCTATTAGCACTGTACAGAAGACAAGCAATTAAATGTGACATCACGTTCAAAGACTTTCACCATATTAGTACAGCTCTCACATTGAAGAATAAATCTCATGAGAGACAAAACCTTATAAACACCTAACGAATGATGGTGCAGCACTGTAGCCAAACAGCACAACAGATGTTTGGAAAAAACCTTCCTGATGCACTGCAGGCTAAGGAACCAGTACACAACTCACTGATACTGCGTATTAAACAGAGAAACAGATCATTTTCACAGGTAAAGGGTGAGAAAGAAATCAACACGTGAAATGCTAAGGATTCTGGTTGGAATTATCAGGTATTGCAGAGCGAGACGGGAGCAATGATTAGAGATTCTTTAAAAGAAAGATCGAGTACATAGTACAGTGAAAACATGTCCAACATAATTTAAAACTAAGATGCAAAAAAATAAGACATCGAACTACATCAATGTAATTTGTTGTAGAATTTGGCAGAATTGTGTTCACACTTGGCAGGTTTGGTTCGGTTAAAACAAACTCACGGACCAAAGACATCCAAACGAACCAAAAACAGGAAGTGATTTCACAAAATGCGACCCTAAAAAGGACATAATGCTCAATACCTGGCTTCTCTCATCATAGTTGTGATGTTTCGCATTACAGTTCGGTACAGGGATTGGAACTGCCATCTCTTTGCAGCAATCTTTGTTTGTGTGTAATGGAAGAATACCAGCCGCTGATTTGACTCCTTTACACATTTTATACACGTTTTGGATGTTCTGTAAGTTGCACTGCAAAATATACGTCATAAAAGTTATTTTTTGTTTCATACCGTTAGGTTCAGTGTTAAAAATGACTGTGTAAATGCAAAACGAACAGGACTAAATATATCATTTTCGATTTTTGGTCTAAGCCAAAAGCACAAAGAGAACCAAACTGCAACTGTGAAAACACCTTTTTTTCACTCTGCAAATGTTCTGACTGGGAAGCAATTCTGCGATTCGAGAGCTCCATTTGGCTGTTTTCGTAATGGCTGCACTAAACCAGTATTTACTGATCAGGAACGTTGACCACCTATGGCGTGGAGTCTCACAGAGCAGGGAATCACTGCCGAATACTGCAGCCTCAGTCTATTACTTATCATCATAACTGTCTAATAACACCCAACAGGGTCAAAATGTGTTATTTTTAAGCACTACAGGGAAAAATAGAAAAGGTAATGTTCTGTACTTCCACGACCGCATGCGCCCATGAGTCACCGCAGAGCTTGTGAGAATCGTTCTTACAGCTTTGACGTGCCAGTAATCTTCGTGTAGAGTGAGTCAAGGTTCAGAATTGAGCAGTAAGTGAACATTTTTGTGCCAAATAAAGAGTTTTTATTCGATAGAAATGTATATTTTCTCTCTGGCAGAGCTCTGGAAAAGCCCTGCCTGCTCTTCTACCTCAATATTTTCCATACAACATCCATAACTAATGCCGCTAATCAATTCCAGGAGTGATTCATTAGTTCAAAATCAATCCGTTGCCTCTATTTCATGACTGTTTTGTGTCATATGTTGTTGTTTGGTCTATTGAGGCTACTGGTTAAGTTTTGCTCTTTGATTTTGCATACAGGTATTGGTTGGAATGGTACACTTTTGTCATCTATGGTTCCACGAGGAACCTTAAATATTCGTGGAAACATTTCAATACACAAAAGGTTCTTTATAGTGGATATCTTTAGATTTTTTAAATGTTCCTCACACCAAGAAAAAAAAAACTTTCAAAAAGGTTTTTTGGGAATGGTTCTTCTATGCCATTGCTGCAAAACACAATTTTGAAACCTTTATTTTGAGAATTTAAATGCACAATAAAAGCAAAAGGCTTACAAGGACACTGGTCATCACACTTCTAAGGATGGTCATCTCGTCACTGTTCTAGACGAGTGAGAAAGACTCCGTCGTTCCTGCCAGAGCTGGTCAGATGGGCGCAAATACACGCACATGCAAATGCATGATGCAGCAACAGGGATGTGATGCTTTGTGTTGAAATGTCCTTGGTAAGACAGATGCCAATGTAATAAATGAGAAATGGGATGAAGGTTAAAAGAATGCACAATGGTCATAAACATCAGGATGTTCTTTCATCTGAAGAACACAAAAGGAGTAATTTTGTAGAAAGCCCAAGCTGCTCATTTCCAAACAACTAAAGTGAATTTTGGACAAAACAAACAAACAAGACAATAATTTATTTCTGAAGAAGGACTAAAATTCAAATTGCTATTCACCGAAATTATTTAACTCTATCATACACTGTAAAAAAAAAAAAAAAAAATTTACAAGAAAAAAAGTGAGCTTAAAAAAAAGTAACATGTTCAAACTTTTAACCTTTTTAACAGCTCTATCCTTTTTAATGTTTTTACCATTAGAAGTTATAATGTGGCTTATATTTTTAACTATAAAATAAAACAAATTTAAACATTTACTGTAAAAGTTCATTATATATTGAAGTAAAAGTATTGTGTAGATTTACACTGTAAATTATAGGGTAACACTTCCAAAAACTGCAGTATTTTACAGTTCAAATTACATTATGTGGTTAGCAGGTTTTACAATTAACATTTCACTTTTTTAAATAAATTCAAACTATAGCCCTAATAACTTTTTCAATTTACACTATGGTCAACCGTTTGGAATGAGTATGACTTATGTTTATGTTTATAATTATGTTTTTGAAAGAAGTCTCTTATGCTCACCAAGGCTGCATTAATTTAAAAACCAAATAAGTGACATTTTAAAATATATTTTTTTTAAAAACAACAATTGCAACAATATTTCAAAATATCACTGCTTTTACTTCATTTTTGATCAAATAAATTCTGTACAGCATAAGAGACTTCTTTCAAAAACGATTAAAAAAAAAAATGTAATTATTCCAAACTTTTTTTTAACAGAATAACACATGCATTATTGTAAAATATTGTTTGGCTTCAGAAAAAAATGGAATATGGTGCACAAGTGTGTTAACATTTTAAACTAATATCATTTTCATTATCATCATTTTATGGTTCTTTTTTCTCATTCGTTGTAAAACAGAATTATGCATTCTTCAGAACTTCTCTTTTGTGTTCAACACAACAAATGCAGTCATATAGGTTTGACTTTCTTCATCATGAGGTTTTCATTTTTAGGTGAACTACTGTTTTAATAATCAAGCAAATCCACAATGAAAAATCCCTCTTCAGGCTTTCTGGAGGAAGTATCAAATGTCAGAGGCACAATATTGAGAAAATCCTGAATTGATTGCTTTTGCCCGTGTCACACACTCGGTTCTTATTCTCTCTCATTTCTTTCTTTCTTTTTTTCTCTCTTAAGACGTGTCAATCCAAACCAGCGGTCACACAGCAGCCCCTTGCCCCTGACATATGGACAACACGCGCATCTCCACAATAATCTCCGTGGATGAGATGACAAACACATCTCGGGCCGTAACCTCCTTTTCACTGCGTTTCTTGTGCACTGCAAGAAGCCGTACAACTTCACAATCTTCAATAGCTTCTCTTACAAATTCACAAGACTTTTTTCCTGAAAACTCTGCCCACGCACTATGTATCATCAGCAAGGAAAAAAAAACAACAATGCTGATAATTCAATGGAAGACAATGATGTTTACAACTTCTGGTTGAAAAATCTTGTTTGTAAATGCCACATCTATCTTTCTTTATTTCCAGTGCAAAGCAATAATGAATGAGACTAAATGACAATATATGAATTCCCTCCCTCTGCTTGAAATGCTAAAATGTTATTCTTCTGACTGTGAATGTGATCTGTTATGATGCATTGTAGGAATGAAAAGACAGCATGGCACTGACTTGAGACTTGAAATGAGGTGAAGATGCAGGGGGGTGATGTCTTCAATAAAGAAAATCAAACCCAAAGTATTTTTTCGATGTTTACATGAAAGCCCAGACTTACCTGAAAACTAATTAAATATTCGAAAACTCCAAAATATTAGAAAAAAATAGCATTGTAATATTTTGTTTTTCTCCTATATATATTTACATATTTTTTTACTTGAGTTTTTATGAACTATATATATATATATATATATATATATATATATATATATATATATATATATATATATATTGTTATTAAATAAGAATACTAAACAAAAATATATTGGAATAATACTATTAAACTGTTAAATGAACACTGTGAAACAGCATTTAATTAAATCTCAGCCTTCACAATGACAGTCGCACTAGATCGTATATTACGCAGCCCTACTCTTGACCAGGCCTGACATGCACAAAGCGATAGAAGCTTGCATGGTTTTGATTTTTTTTTTCAGTGTCGCAGAGGGAATCACTGACAACTATCAGATTTCACTGGTCAAAATCCTGCACTGAGTGTGAGTGAGTGAGTGAGTGAGTGAGTGAGTGAGTAAGTGAAAAGTTTGAATGAGTGAGTGATATGAAAATGAGTGAGTGAGTGAGTGAGTGAGTGAGTGAGTGAGTGAAATGAGTGAGTGAGTGATATGAAGGAGTGAATTATATTCAATGAGTGAAATGAATGAGTGAGTGAAATGAGTACGTGAGTGATATGGAGGAGTGAATTATATTCAATGAGTGAAATGAATGAGTGAGTGAAATGAGTGAGTGAGTGATATGAAGGAGTGAATTATATTCAATGAGTGAAATGAATGAGTGAGTGAAATGAGTGCGTGAGTGAGTGAGTGAAATGAATGAGTGAGTGATATGAAGGAGTGAATTATATTCAATGAGTGAAATGAATATAGTGAGTGAAATGAGTGCGTGAGTGAGTGAGTGTGTGAAATGAATGAGTGAGTGAAATGAGTGCATGAGTGAGTGAGTGAAATGAATGAGTGAGTGATATGAAGGAGTGAATAATATTCAATGAGTGAAATGAATATAGTGAGTGAAATGAGTGCGTGAGTGAGTGAGTGTGTGAAATGAATGAGTGAGTGAAATGAGTGCGTGAGTGAGTGAGTGAAATGAATGAGTGAGTGATATGAAGGAGTGAATTATATTCAATGAGTGAAATGAATATAGTGAGTGAAATGAGTGCGTGAGTGAGTGAGTGTGTGAAATGAATGAGTGAGTGAAATGAGTGCGTGAGTGAGTGAGTGAAATTAATGAGTGAGTGATATGAAGGAGTGAATTATATTCAATGAGTGAAATGAATGAGTGAGTGAAATGAGTGCGTGAGTGAGTGTGTGAAATGAATGAGTGAGTGAAATGAGTGCGTGACTGAGTGAGTGAAATGAATGAGTGAGTGATATGAAGGAGTGAATTATATTCAATGAGTGAAATGAGTGAGTGAGTGTGTGAAATGAATGAGTGAGTGAAATGAGTGCGTGAGAGTGAGTGAAATGAATGAGTGAGTGATATGAAGGAGTGAATTATAGTCAATGAGTGAAATGAATGAGTGAGTGAAATGAGTGCGTGAGTGAGTGAGTGTGTGAAATGATTGAGTGAGTTAAAGTAAGTGTGCGTGAGTGGGTGAGTGAGTGATATGAAAGTGAGTGAGTGAGAGAGAGTGAGTGAAATGAATGAGTGAGTGATATGAAAGTGAGTGGGTGAGAGAGAGAGAGTGAAATGAAAGAGTGAGTGATATGAAAGTGAGTGAGTGATATGAGTGAATGATATAAAAGTGAGTGAGTGTGTGAAATGAAGGAGTGAGTGAAATGAAAGTGAGTGAGAGAGTGAGTGAAATGAATGAGTGAGTGAGTGAGTGAGTGAGTGAGTGAGTGATTGAGTAAGTGAGTGAGTGAGTGAGTGAGTGAGTGAGTTGAAAATGAGTGAGTGGGTGGGTGGGTGAGTAAGTGACTGAGTGACAGTGAAATAAATGAGTGAGTGAGCAAGTGAAATGAGCGAGTGAGTTGAATGAATAAATGAATGAATGACTGAGTGACTGAGTATGTAAAATTAATTATATATACTAAATTGTTACTTGTTCTTAAGTTATTTTTAACTGCCTCAGTGTGTGGAGTGTGAAATTGGGTACAATGAAAGTTGTACGCATTCAATAACAAAGAAACTCAATTCAAATGAGTGAGTGGAATTAATGAATGAATGAAATGAGTGAGTTAGTGAGTAGAATGAATGAATGAATGAATGAAGTGAGTGAGTGAGTTGAACTAATGAATAAATGAATGACCAATATGATGCCAGTATAATTGACCATCAAAATAAGCAAACATTTCATTTACAACATCGCTTCTGCACAAAGAAATCAATATTCATTCATTCATTTTCTACTGCTTAAGAAAACAATAATAATTACTAAATACAAATTTTACACATTTGGGTCTTTCTTTTTATTTTCATTGGGGCAAAAAACTGGAAGGGGGTGGAAAACTAGGACATCGCTCCCATCATCATCAATGAAGCTGTCAACACTGCATGTGGTGACATTGCTACACTTGTAGTGTTATCAACATTGATTAAAATGGGACTGATCTAGTTTTGTCACACTGCAATGCATCCCTTACTTTCATTGCAACACTTCTGCATGACTTTGAGAACAAATAATGTAAAAGGCATTAAAATTATCCTGAATGAACCGTGAACCTGAATCTATGCACACACCTAATATGATGGGTGAAGTTACAGCATTGCTGATGTCAAGGCTTTGATTTCTGACTCAATACTAGTAAGTTTAAAATGGTAAAGGTTCGACACCAGTAACCTACCAGTTGCCATAGCAACCTATTTTTCTTTGAAAAACATTAAAAATATATATTTTTTTCTTTTCAGAATAGATTTTATTTTAAAATTTTATCCAAACCTTTTTTTTGATGCACGCAAACTCTTGGTTAAAAGTTTGGAATAATCTTTTATGCTCACCAAGGCAGCATTTATTTAACAGAAATAGAGTAAAGCAGTGATTATCAAAGAGCTGTTTTATGTTTGAATATATTTTGTATTTGACTATATTATAAAATGTTGTCTACTCCTGTGATGGAAAGCTTTTAGCATCATTACTCCAGACTTAAGTGTTAAATCAACATTTCTTATTATTTGAATAAGAAACAATTTTAAGTCTATAAACTACATCAAAACACAAAGGACAACAATAGTTTCAGTGAAGACACTCGTTTAAACAGCATATACACCAGGGTTTGCATAAAGACATTTGACTGCACATCACATTTTTTTACGTCATTGACACTGCTTGCAATTGTAATACAATGGACCGGTCGGCGGGACAAAAATGAAGCCTTTAAATAGAAGGCTTATAGACTTATTCATTTACCCTGTCAAATACAATAGGAGTAAAACGGACAAATTATTTCCAAGCATATTTTTGGGGAAACAATGAAACACTACCATTCAAAAGTTTGGAGTAAGATTTTTAAAAAAATGCATTATTAAGCATTGACGCATTAAATTGAACAAAAAAGACAGTAAAGACATTAATAATGCAAAGATACTATTTCAAATAAATAATTTATTTATTTATTTATTTTACTTTCAAAGAATCCTGAAAAAAATGTACCACAGTTTCCTCAAAAAATATTAAGCAGCAAAAGCTGTGTAATAAATTTTATGTTGAATCAAATTCAGAAGCTACTTTTGGCTATGTCTATTTGATGCTTTACATAATAACGACTTTATCTTTTGGGAGTTGTATATAATGTTCAAGTCTCCATACATAATAGAGTAAATAATCAGGATTTATTTATTTCATCAACAAACAAACAAAAAAAAAACATTAAATAAATTTATGCATGCTAGGCTGATTAGCGGTGCACAACTAAATATGATTTTAAACAAGTTGATTTGTTTAGGTTTAAACGTGATTTGCGAGTCCTTTTGAAATGTAATCAGTGCTCAACATTAAAAGCTTTTCAGATGAATCAGCCAAGCCCAGCAGAACTTCTGAGCTCTGCGCCGGGATTGCTTTAAAATCTAACTTTGTGTTGCGACTCATATTCTGAAATTAAGTTAAGTTGGATGTTGCTAAGCAAGCTATTTGGCACCGTATGCAATCAATTTTTAATTAATGCATTTGAGGGGACGATGTATTTGTAGTTAACAAGTAAATATTTTGCATGACAACAGTATTTTAACAATTTATCAATCTATTTAAGCCCATATACATTTTTATCATAAAAATCCATATGTAATTCATATGTAAACAGCACAAATTAGTCAGAAAGTGGCTGTACAAGAAGTACAGTAGCTGTTCCATGGTACAGTAATAAATGAGTCAGATGGAAATACTACAGTACTGAACAATAATTACACATAAACATGGTATTTGCATGAAATGTTGCATGAAAAATGAGGTATTACCTAGGTTCATGACAAAAAAGCAAGGTGTAACTAAGCTACAATACAGTACAACGAAAACACAACTATTAAAAAATCTGCAAACATTCACTGATGCTCCAGAAGGAAACACGATGCATTAAGAGCCAGGGATGTAAACTTCCTGAATTGGATGAACAGGATATATTATACTTTTTTTGTCCTCAGGGAAACATGTAAGTATCTTTTGTAAGTTCCATAGGGCAGTACTAAAAAAACTTGCACATCATCACTATGTTCAAAAGTTTTCATCTCTTGACTCTAAATGCATTGTGTTTCCTTCTAGATCACCAGTAAATGTTTACAGACTGTTTAATAGCTGTTCCATTTTTAAATGGATCTCAAATCACACAGTCATTGTTGGAAAGGGATCAAATATTCAATATGAGGAAAATCGAAGAAATTGCAGGACATGGAGGACTTTTCTGAAGATCAGAGCTCAGTTTAACTCCTCAGGACAAACAAGGGACTCATAAACAACCATCACAAAACAAATAGTCATGTATCATCCAGGTAACGACACACAGCATTAAGAATCAAGGTAAACTTTTGAATGGGGTCATATTTATAAATTCAGCTACTTTTATGTATCAATTTTTTATTTTATTCATTTATTTATTTATTTATTTGTCTCGTGAACTATATAAACATCTGTTATGTGAAATAGCTTATTCAGGACAGTACTAAATAAAAAAATAAGATGCAATTTTCATGATCCTTTTTGTTTTTTAAAATGATTGACATTTTTGCGTATTCTGCAAGGGGTATGAGCTCAGTTGTGTTATAATATATATATGAAATGAGGTATTACCAAGGTACAAGACCCTGAGCAGGACGTGCTGATAACCTCCTGATATATATATATATATATATGTTACCATGTCCAAAAAAATGGTTTCACTATTCAACTGAAATACTTATTGTTAGTGAGATTCATTGGACAGGGAGAACAATTCACAGTCACTGAATCAGTGGTCGGGAGGTTATCAGCACGTCCTGCTCAGGGTGTTGAAAAGACAGCGAGAGTGAAATGTTCACCTCCTCCTCACAGTCCTTTCCTTACCCCTAAAGCTGCTAAAGCCAATTACACCGTGTCACAATCTAATTAGTACAGCACTGCAAGCTGTATCTGATGCCTTTTAGCCAACAATAATGGGGAGAAAATTATCTAAATTGATTTTTTTCTTCCACAAGAGATTGGGAAGGCGTATGTGGCGTTATCAGAACGAATGTCTCGCATTGGCGCTGAACCTCACTGTTATGTTACGCCACTCAAACTCAGCAGTTCTTCAAGAGAACCTTTACAATTGAGCTTAAATGCATATTCACCCAAAAATGAAAATTCTGTCATCACTTACTCATACTCACAATTCTAAAATTATTCATAAAATCATCATTTACTCATAATTCATATTCTAACTAATTAGAAAAAGTTCGCAAAATTCCAACTACTTTTACTCAGTGGGTTTAAATATTATTTTTGGCCTTTTTGCCACTTTAATTAACAGTAAAGTTGAAGGGGAAATGATGATTAGAACGCTGTCAGACTAAGTGGAGGTATAGTACTGTCTACTGTATGGTAAAGTGTTTCCCCTGCCATTATATAAGAGGGGCGGCCCAAGGTCAGATTAATTTTATTTCATTTTATTTACAATTTAGTGCCAGATCACAACATAAGTCATTTAAGGTTACCTTTCCTATACCTTGTTCTTTTATTAAGCAAACTCAATAGCCTTTTGTTATTTATCTTATTTACACGACGGCAGGTCATTTCTGTCTCTATATGGTCATGTATTTACAATTCTCCTTTGCTTTCTGTATTGCGCACGAGTTTAGTCCTGATGCAGTTCGACGGTTCTGCACCGCGGTTTATCTCATATAAATGCATACGGATCTGTAATATGTTGTATTTGTTGAAAATAACTAAAATAGACAGACAGAGTTAGGCTAATGTATGTTTCTGTCGCTGGATACGCATTCTGGCTTCCCCTAAGCTTTGTTCAATGTGAGCGCCGTATGTTCTATATGAGCACTCATTTACGATAGATACCTAAAAAACCCCGAAAGTGCTGTTTATTTATTTGTATCTTTGTTCTACAGTATTTATTTGTGTCGTTACTTGTAGTTTTTTTTATTTGTTCTTATTTTCTCCCTGAACATGTACCGCATACCGAACCAAAACCCTAAAACCGTGATAAAAACCGAACCGTGAGTAATTTGAACCGTGGCACACTTAGTTTTGACACAGCTTGGCTGTCAGAGGGGAAATACAGGCGTTGAAACAGGCGTTACTCCACCAGGTGGCGACAAGTGATTGCTTAAAAAATATATTTTGTCATTGAATCATTCATTCAAGAGATTCATTCAGACATATTGATTCATCCAGATAATGAAACAAGTGAAGTATTTATGAGTGAGTCATTGAATCATTCATTCAAGCTGTACTTAGAACAAGTCATTTAAAAAGCAAAATATAACCTACTCCTTGGCGATATTATATATCCAAATTTACACTGTACAGTGTATCACAATTTGTGAATGAAAATCAATATAGTCATTTGTTTGATTAGCTTCTCAAACAGCAACAATGCAAAGTAAGGAAATGAAGACTAGGTGTTTTCAGACTGTTTATTTATTTGGGTTTTTATTTTGAGGTTTCTTTTTTTTTTTATTGCACTATTTATTCTATATGGTGGACATAAGCTTAAATATGTATGTGGTCTCGAGTCCCCCACGGAGGAGCTCCGGAAGCATAAAGGAGGAGCGACGACAGTGAAGGACGAGAGAGGACCAGGCCTGGGATTTTATGTTGTGGTTTATTTTGTTTGTGATACTTTTTGGTTTTATTGTAAGTTTATTTGTTTATTAAAGATGTTGAATGTTCGCCGGTTCCCGCCTCCTTCTTCCCATATTTACGAACTTTGTTACAATGTACATTTTCTTTGTATTTTGTGTTGTATGGGGACAAACAAATATATGTAGTAAATTGTTAATAATGTATTAATATAGGATTATGATTATACTGTATGAAGCTAATATGATAATTATTAATGAGGAGTGGAGAAGGGGTAGGATTAAATAAGATTATGCTTCTTCCTACTCCTTTTCAGACATGTATAAGTTAATATTATTTGGTTTTGTTCTTGTTTTGTTATTATTTTTTATTGTATAGTTTTCATTTTGTTTAGTTGTCTGTTCAGAATCGAAAGAGAATCATGATCTCTGTTTGAAACAATAACATCTCTATTTAATGATTCTAAATTTAAACAGAATCGTGCTGCTTTAGTTGGCAGGCAGTTAGGACACCATATTATTTCATTCGGAACAAATACAATGATTGGATGAACGTTTCACGGTCCTACACCTTCCACAGACGATATATATTTATAAAAATACACTTTTTAACATACTGATTGCTATCAGGATATGAGGAGCCGTTCAACCAGTATAACAAAAAAATGTTTCTGGATCAGGATATGAGGAGACTTTCAACCAGTAGGCCTATAACAAAAAATGTTTCCGTTTCACACTGAGGCAGGTACGAAGAGCGGGAGCAGCATGCGCCCATTGTGCTCTCACACTGGCAGCGTTTGAACAAGAGCGGGTACGCGAACAAAATGCTGAGCTTTGCCATTCATTTAATTCCCCACCTTACAATAACATTAAAACCGAGCACGTATTTCAAACAGGCAGAATGTCATAAAATACATGACATCCAATTTTTTGTGGTCAAAACTGTCTTAGCAAATTGCACTACATTACTGCCATTCTCAACAATGTACCTTTGTAAATTTGGGGATTTAACACTTATTAGCATGAAGAACAAATAGCCTATGAACACATGCTATGCATAGAGACTCTCTTCGATACAAAAACCCAGTGAGTTCTTGTTTTTGATGTTGTTGATGGTATATTATACAAGCAAAAATGCAATTTGTTCCCAAATATCCACACGATTGCAAACATGACATTGATTTTATAACAGTTTATAACAAAAAAGGGGGCTAATGTTAAGTGATAAACGCATTTGTCATTGAATCATTCATTAAAGAGATTCATTCAGACATATTGATTCATCCAGATAATGAAACAAGTGAAGTATTTATGAGTGAGTCATTGAATCATTCATTCAAGCTGTACTTGGAACAAGTCATTTAAAAAGCGAAATATAACCTACTCCTTGGCGATATTATATATCCAAATTTACACTCTACAGTGTATCACAATTTGTGAATAAAGATCAATATAGCCATTTGTTTGATTAGCTCCTCAAACAGCAACAAAACTGAAGACTAGGTGTTTTCACAGACTGTTTATTTATTTGTTTTTTTAATTACACAATTTATTCTATATGGTGGGTATACGAGTAAATATGTAGGTTTTCTTTGTATTTTGTTCAACAAAAAAAGGGGCTAATGTTAAGTGAAAAATGCATTTTAAATGGAGCATTGTCAGTGTTGTTTGCTCTATTTTGCAAAAAAAATGATTGTTCCATGGAAAACCACAGAAGAACTGCAACACACAGCTGTGTTTCGTGAATGAATCTCTGAACGAATCGTAAGAGTAAATGATTCAATGACCTATTCGAAATACTGCCACTTGCTTCGTTACTGAATGAATGAAAGATTGAATAATGACTCAATGACTCACTCACTAAGACAGCGACTTACCGCCACCTACTGGCGGTTTTAGTTTAATATTTAAAACTATTGCCTCGTTTTGCATATTTCTCTATTGAACATTTTTTATTTAAAAATATTAAAGGTAAAAGGTCAGGTAAAAAAATATACTGGAAAATCAATTTAAGAGGGTAACTATTGTCCCATAATGGTACAAATGTACAAAATAGACTAACAAAGTCAAAACGCACAATCGGAGAAGCAATAACTGATTTGGATTTTGTTGTTGTTGTTGTTTTCAGAGAAAATGTATTTTGTCGTAATTTACATGCATTACTAATCTTGACATATGTACTACATTCTGTACAGTGTATCACACTTTCTTAAAAAAAAGATTGGCATAGTCATTCATTTCATTAGCTTTTGGACAAATGTTTTTGTTTCATTTCAAACTTTTTTAATCGTAATTTCGTTTCATCGCCAATCCTGAATGTATGGCATTCATTTCAATTAGAAAGGCTCCATCTCTATTTTTGTTTATAAATCTAAGTTGAAAGCATATAATAAAGGCATATAATACATGTTGAAGGACCCTTTTATTGTCTTTTATTGTTATCTTTTAACGCTGAAGCACCAATTTTAGTCTATTTTATGGTATGTTTTTACAATTTCTCTGTGTATGTGTTTTTATTACTTAATATATATATATTTTTTACTTTTTGTGTTTTCTGTGTTTTTAGCTATTGTAAAGCACATTGGACAACATAGATTGTATTGAATTGTGCTATATAAATAAATTGCCATTGCCAAATTACCATTCTGTACAGTGAATAACAATTTGTGAATGAAGATCAATATAGCCATTTGTTTGATTAGCTCCTAAAAGAGCAACAATGCTAAGTAAGGAACTAAAGCAATACCGTCATCTATGGAGAACTTTTTTGGCTGTTTTTTGTACCAGCTGGAGAGAAGAACATATCTGACACTTTAGTTAATGAAGGGTGAATTCAGCGTTAATGCTGCTTTTCTTTGTCCTCTCTAAGCTTTTGTCAGTGGGCTAAAGGAGAAATGGGCTAATTAAAAAGTGGCAAACCGATGCACTTTTGGATCTGCTTCATCAAGCCCCACATATGAAGGAGCCAGTAACGAACGTGAGACTGTCAAACAAACACAGACACCACACAAAGGTTATACTAGATGAAAAAATAATGCTAATGATGCTAATGCCTCTTTATCTGCCATGCTTTATTTTCAGGCAGCATATTAACATCAATGCTTGGGTATTTCATTATATTACTAGCTCGATTAATGGTGCAAACTTAACGCTAACAAAAAAGTATTAAGAAGCTCCATGTTAGTATCATACTATGATATGATGGGGTGTAACGGTACGTGAGTTCGTCCTGAACCGTCAAGGTTCGGTGAATAGTCAGACGAATGCAGTCAGAGGCAATCCACACTCCAATCCAGAAGGAGGCGCACACGGTAATGCAATGCTGTTTGCTAAACCCCACAACAGGAAAAAGCACAGAAGAAGAACAGATGATCTATGCATAGATATGTTTACGTGTAATCTCTCGACCACTGACAGCTCTGGAAAAAATTAAGGGACCACTGCAAAAT
Source organism: Opsariichthys bidens (assembly GCA_037194245.1). NCBI lineage: Eukaryota > Metazoa > Chordata > Actinopteri > Cypriniformes > Xenocyprididae > Opsariichthys > Opsariichthys bidens. The sequence goes on from CM074291.1 coordinate 18,271,192, forward strand.
GATCAGTTTCTCTGGGTTTACCATTTATAGGTATCTGTTTGGGTAAAATTAACATTTTTGTTTTATTCTATAAACTACTGACAACATTTTTCCAAAATTCCAAATAAAAATATTGTAATTTAGAGCATTTATTTGCCAAAAGCATCAACTGGTCAAAACAACAAAAAATATGCAGTGTTGTCAGACCTCGAATAATGGAAAGAAAATAAGTTCATATTCATTTTTAAACAACACAATACTAATGTTTTAACTTAGGAAGAGTTCAGAAATCAATATTTGGTGGAATAACCCTGATTTTCAGTCACAGCTTTCATGCTGTCTACCAGTCTTTCACATTGATGTTGGGTGACTTTATGCCACTCCTGGTGCAAAAATTCACACAGCTCGGATTTGTTTGATGGCTTGTGGCCATCCATCTTCCTCTTGATCACATTCCGGAGGTTTTCAATGGGGTTCAGGTCTGGAGACTGGGCTGGCCATGACAGGGTCTTGATCTGGTGGTCCTCCATGCACACCTTGATTGACCTGGCTGCTTCTAGCATTGTCCTGCTGGAAAAACCAGTCCTCAGAGTTGGGGAACATTGTCAGAGCAGAAGGAAGCAAGTTTTCTTCTAGGACAACCTTGTACGTGGTTTGATTCATGCGTCCTTCACAAAGACAAATCTGCCCGATTCCAGCCTTGCTGAAGCACCCCCAGATCATCACCGATCCTCCACCAAATTTCACAGTGGGTGCGAGACACTGTGGCTTGTAGGCCTCTCCAGGCCTCCGTCTAACCATCAGACGACCAGGTGTTGGACAAAGCTGAAAATTGGACTCATCAGAGAAGATGAACTTACTCCAGTCTTCTACAGTCCAATCCTTACGGTCTCTTGCAAACTTCAGTCTGGCTCTTCTTTGCTTCTCATTGATGAAGGGCTTTTTTCTAGCTTTGCACGACTTCAACCCTGCCCCTAGGAGCCTGTTTCGAAGCGTCCTCGCCGTGCACTTCACCCCAGCTGCTGCCTTTTGCCATTCTTTTTGTAGGTCACTTGATGTCATCCTACGGTTGTTGAGTGACATTCGAATGAGTTGGCGGTCATTCCGGTCAGTGGAGAGTCGTTTTCGCCCTCTGCCGGTCTGTAGCTTTGTTGTCCCCAATGTCTGCTGCTTTGACCTTGTTCTTATGAACCGCCGTCTTTGAAATTTTAAGGATGGAAGCAACCCGACGCTCACTGTATCCCTCTGCCAGTAAAGCCAGAATTGAACCCTTCTTTTCCTCACTCAACATTCCTTTTCAACTTTTTTGGCATGGTCAATAGTTATTTTTTGATTCTAAATACTTTTGATTACTACCAGCACTGTTTTTGCCACCCAGCTGGTCCTACTGCAAGAGGATAGTGATGACCACAGAAGTGTTTTTTTTATACTTTTCCTCATTAAATAAGATTTGGTTCAGGTGATCACCTAATCAGCACCTCATTCCGTAGAATGAGGTGTGCCTGTGTTGGAATTCAACAGACACTGGAATGGAATGGCTTCCATACTTGTAGAGATGCTGATTTAAGAAAAAATTGCAGTGGTCTCTTCATTTTTTCCAGAGCTGTATCTGACCCTGGACTATGAATTGAGATTTATACATTATCTGAAAGCTGAATAAATAAGCTTTGCGTTGATGTATGATTTTTCAGGATATGGGACAATATTTGGCAGATATACGACTATTTGAAAATCTGGAAGCTTAGTCGAAATCAAGTCATTAGTAAAGCAAAGCAAATTTTATATATTTACGGTAAGAAATTTATAAAATATCTTCATGGAACATGATCTTTACTTAATATCCTAATGATTTTTGGCATAAAAGAAAAATAGATAATTTTGACCTGTACAATTGGCTATTGCTCCAAACATACCTATTCATGACTTATGACTGGTTTTGTGGTCCAGGGTCACATGTTTAAATAAATTTGTCATGAAAACCAGTTATGACAGTAACTGTGTAAATAATTATATATCAAAAATGAATTGGGGCAGAAAAATAATGAAAAAATTTTATGCAAAACAAATTTTTTTGTAGTTTTTTTATGTGTGTGTGTTGATCATTATATCTAAAAATACACAGCAACTGAATTGAATCATTTTCTCTCTGTCTCCCCACTGCTGTACCGAACCCATACTGAATCGTGAATTAAATACAGAGATACGTACTGAATAGCCATGTTTGTGTACCGTTACACCCCTAGTGGATATATATATCACGGTAATATCATGATGTTCTCTGAAGTAACTTGGGCTAACATGAGAGTACAATAAACATGTTAATCATTCGTTACCATGATATAACTGTCATACACGCATATTTGTGTGAATTTCCACTGCACTCCATTTTCATTGTATTTCAACAAGACAAAGACGGACGTTTTTTCCTGACTTTGGCTGTCTCACATAGGATGCATTCATAACATCTACTTAAAGATATTATATGTATTTTAATTAGAAAATATAAAAGAAGAAACTCGGTGGCTAATGGTTAGGCTAACTTATAAATTGTTAACACTTCTTTTTCCACACAATATTGCCTCGATATTTCAAGAATGCGTATTCGTATCAATATTTTTGTAAATTGATTCAATCACGATCAAAAATGATATTGCAATCATTTTTGTTCATGGTGAAATGTCACTGCTGACATGTTGCATATCCAAGTTTTATGTAGGGCTGCAACAACTAATCGATAAAATCGATTATAATCGATAATGAAAATCATCGACAACGATTGTCATTATCGATTAGTCGGGTCTGCCCACGTTCATGCGAAACGTCCGCCAGTCTTGTCAAATTACAGCACTGAATAACGCATTTTTACGGACAAAATGCATTTAAAAACAGTGGAGGAAACAGAGTGAGCTGCTGCGGGAAAGGTGCATGATCCAAACTGCCCGAAACATGAGAACTCTTTATTTGAAGCGTTAGCTCCGCGTTTAGCATGGCTTGATCTGTCAGGCGCTTGACAGATGCGCGTGCGTCCTCAGCGCAAAACGTTCATTCTACGGCTATGTCCTTATCAGTACGTTTCAAATTCACGCGAGCATTTCCATTTTGCATAAAGGTTTATCCTGACAGTCTGCGTTAAACTTCTTTTATGTTAAGACACCGGTATGTGTAAGCTGTTTAGTCACAGTAGTATTTCTAATGCTAAAATATAAATATTGTCGTCGTGAATTTTCAAATTTACTGTTTTACGAGAAAGACAGAAAATTGGGCATCTTTTTTCAGACGCCCAATTACAGTCAATAACAGAGACTGTGGAAAACTACATGAAATCAAAGCCAGCAAGAATGCAAGCTGCTATCAAAGCCAGAGGAGGCCAAACAAAATATAAAGTGGTATAAAATATTTATATAATATATAAATATATTTATAAAATATAAACACTTTAAAGTGTAAATAATGACTTTTTGTCAGATCCCTAAAATATTTGTGTTTTCTTTTCTGTGACAGGTAGTCTAAGACATTAAGCACTGTATGTGTTTATAGCATTCATTTGGCACATTTGTTTGAAGAACATTGGGCAGGATGTGCAATAATTTGTTTTTAGTCAATAAAATAATTTAAAAAAAAGAAAATTAGGATTTTTATCCGATTAATCGAAAAACTAATCGGCCAACTAATCGATTATCAAAATAATCGTTAGTTGCAGCAGTTTTCTGTACACAATGGACACTAATAGAGTCAAAATCGAAATGAGTCAAAATGCTTCATCAGAGCAGCATTAATTATTATAAAGATGCTACTTTTAAAAAACTCAAAGTGTGTTCCGTGTAGCTGGACCGTTACATGGTATGACTTGCTAATACTACAGTTGCCACCAAAAACACCACTTCCCATGATTTTATCCTCATATCATCAATGTACCACGGTACAGCCACAGGACTTTTTAAACTTCCATTGACCTTCACCTTTGGACAAAACTGCGGCACTCCATCACCATTACGCTATTTGGAGCTGAACAGAAGATGACGCGATAGACGTAATTCACAATGAAGAGATTATTAGAAAAGGTCTTAATGGACCTTTGGGGGAAATTTATCCCAAAGACCAAGGTCGAAACCAAGGTAACACTCCTTACTCTTTAAGTTAAGAGGCCTGGAATGTTTTATGACCTCAAGAGAACCGTTTTAAGTGACCTCTAAAGGACAGGATACAGTGAACTGCTCATTAGCGCAATTCTTTTCTTCTATCGGGATAGAAATGTCATTGATTCCCATAATTTTCTTTGTTTTTAACTCTAAGATGATGAGCAGAACTGGAGAGCAACTTTAAACTGCTTTATTTTTGTGTTCCACAGAAGTAAGTGGTGCAGGTTTGGAATGGGTTTGTTCGTTGGTGTGGCTCAGTGTGGTTCATATTCTCTCTACACTACAAGCGGAGGGATGCTGGACCAACCCAACCCGGGAAACTTGGCAGAGTTCCCACAAAGCTCTTTGGTTCCTGTGGAAATTTACAGGCAGTCTGGAGGAGAGATG
>CM074291.1:18280696-18323196 GCA_037194245.1 Opsariichthys bidens
AGATTCGTATTTATATAATGAGCATCAAAGATGTTTATTTACAATATGTTTTGAAGCGTTGATCACTGTAACCAATCACAGACCTACTGTATCTGTTGAGCACGTGAACACAATGGCCAATCAGAAGTGTTTAAGAATCCACTCAGTAGCACTAAAAAGGGGAAATGCTGTTTTTGTTACATTTTTAAAATAGCAGTACTGACTTTGTACCGAAGTCACTTTTGTACTTTTGACAACCCTAATATATGTTTGTGTGTAAAAATAATATATATATATATATATGTACGTAAAAATAAATAATGGATTAAACACACATGTAATGTTTCAAAATCTAAATTAAAAACATGAAGACACAATTAAATATACCATGATATATATGGATAGATGGATAGATGGACGGACGGACGGACAAAAAGATAGACAGACAGACAGACAGACAAACAGACAGATAGACAAAAAACACATTGCATTGGGTTTAAATGAAGTGAGCAATTCAATACAACATTAAAATATAATAAGACAGAAACCCCATGGTGAAGCTTTTACTGGACACAGTTCTTTTATTGTCAAAAACCATTTAAAATTCTCTGCGATTTATCGGTCTACACTAAATTTCTCAAGTTATCTCTAAGCATTGATTCATTCTGGATTCATGCACATGAAGTTAATGTTTCTACAGAGCCCTTCCTTCTCAAGCTTGTGAAGTGTTAGACATCTGCTCAATGTTCACACAAAGACACACCAAGTCTTCCAAGAAAGAGAGCCATCTAACAGGCTTTTCTAGGAATCAAATCTCAGAACGATTCGTTATTCTACCAGAGATCCATTTTCATCTCATTAGTGTATCTATGAAGTTCAAAGCATCCAGGGAACATTACTTATCACGGATTTGGAAAGATCAGGAGAGATGTCAAAAAAAGCCTGTCCAATGCCCACATCTAGACAGTTTAATCAGATTCCAGGAACATGCACGAATATCCTTTTATTATCCTCAGAAGCATCCTTCAAGGCCAGTCGTGATACTTGTTATCTTTGGTATAATTCATTATTTCCTGACCAACACATATATCAAAGCTGCATTTCAAAAATACATTTCTGTTAGACATGAATTTGAAAGGATGTGCAATACTTTTTTCCTGCTTTTATAATACAGATAAGAAAATGCAGAGTCTGTCCTCATTTGCATAATTACACTATTCACAATGCAATTCGCGAGCAATGAGAAAGTATACTGCTCATTCTCAAGAAACACTGCCATTTGCTAAGCTTTTATTTATAAATGTTATTTTAATCAATTGTATTTATTTGTTCATTCGTTTTTGAAAAATTAAGAACTTCAAATCCTATTTTTCCATCTCGGGCCCAAAGTATGAGAGCTATAGACACTGGGGATTACAGAAAACCCAGATAAACTCGGGCCAAAGTTCTTTTTCGTTCTTCACTTTGGGGTAAAACCTTAAATTTATGAGCAGTGGTATACAGTTTGTGAACATCCCAAAGTTCTCCATGGTGCTGAGAGCAACGTTTAGATGAATATGTAAATATGTGATGTGCGCTTTCCTCTCAATAACAAAATTAACACACAACAAAAATGACAGCAGTGAGAAAACAAGTTAATGCTTTCAGATCTGTGATTGGTGAAATTACACAGGGCCAAGCCATAGCAAGTCAATGAGAGACAAATTTTAAATGACAGGAAAATTGACCAATCATATCGTCCCTCTAAATGGGAGTGCCTTGTTATGCACCTACGTTATGACGTGTTATGCCAGCTTTAGGGAACACGATCAAAAAAATAAAACCGCTGATAAAATATCAAGCACTTTTTGTTATGGAAACTGCAAGCAGCATGAATGAGGAGGACATTGCTGTTAATTTATCATCCACCTCGTTTTAAGTTAATCGGAAAAGGAGGATCTAGACCAGAGCTTAATTTTGTGCAGAAAGCAAGCATTCCAACCCCATCAATTACTGTCGCGCATCAATCAAGAAGCTAAAGCTTTACTGCTGGAATTGTTTGTAGTTTATTTGATCGTTTATTTAAAATCGAATAGGTGACTGATTTTATTCTGGCCGCTGCTGCCATTGGTTTTTATATGTTAAGCTTTATTTTAGAAAACAGTTATTTTGCAGAATTACTGTAAATTTACTAATTTAGCGACCAAGCACATTTGCTGTAATTCTGCATAATAGTTACATTTTTTTCCGAAATCATTAGTTTAACTGTGCCAGTCTAATGACATGATTTAATATCAGCATTGCTTCTTTGTGGTGGGGATTTCGAAAATGCTATCACCGATGCTCACTGATGATGTGGAAGTGCCTGTCGCTTTTGTGCTTCGATCTGAGTGCCGTCATGCATCGGCTTACATTGAGTTTTGTTGGTTTTGTGGCCAGTTGTCACCATATTCCACTGAAATACACACACCAATTGTATAATGTTGCAATTATTTGTAATGAGGATTTGCATTTTATTACTTTTTATTTAATATGGGTGATAACTCTCACACTCAATCTGATGTTTGCTTGTGGCATTTCTTGTCAAAGATAACGTATGCAGTTCTACCGTAGAGGTCACGAAAGACTTGGCTGATTTTAAGCTGAATTTACTTTCTTCCCGAAGTGGGAAGGGGATGAAAGGACCGAGGTTCGAAAGTTACGATTTGCTATGTTGTCAACCCTGTTACATTCAAAATGGTTTAGTGGTTGAATGTTACAGGGTTGAAAACCAAATAACAGCTTTAGCTTCACAATACTTTTTAAAAATACAGATAATAATGAAATATTATTACAGTTTAAAATAACCGTCTTCAATTGCACTATATTGTAAAATGTAATTTATTCCTGTGATCAAAGCTGAATTTTCAGCAGCATTACTCCAGTCTTCGTAGTCCACATGATCCCTGAAGAATAATACTAGTATAATCATTTGTTGCTCAAGAAACATTTATGATAATTATCAATGCTGAAAATAGTTGTGCTGCTTCATAGTTTTGTGAAAACTGATACTTTTTTCAGGATTTTTTGATGAATTAAAAGGTTTAAAAGAACAACATTTATTTGAAACCGAAATCTTATAAATGTCTTAATTGACACTTTTGATCTATCCAATGAATTCCCTGGTGCATAAATTATTAGGGAAGTACGGTAGTGTGCATTCTGACTGTAAATATCTGTAAAAATTATTTGTCATTGGTCACAATGCTATTTAGCTTAAAAAAATATCCAGCTTTAAAAAAAAAAAATCAAGAGTGATGAATTGGAGAGCTAGTTTGTCCTTTCTTTGGTCTCTCAGAAGTCTCATTTCTTTCAACAGTAACTCGTTATTAGATTTCACCTCCCCACAGGACAGGTTCTGTCCTGAATCCTGTTGCTCTGACCCACAGACACACAACAGGGACAAGGGTGTCAGACTTCCCTCAGGCAGCAGAGCATGCAATTAACTGTCGATTGCTTCTGGAGCTCTGGAACACAGACTCATGCAAAGACACACAAACCTCTGCCATGTGCCCATTTCCTCACAACAATTGAGCTCTTTGAAAAGGAAAACGGCTGTTGAACCAGAAACACAAGACATGGAGTCCCATTGACCAAATCCAGAGAGAAACAAACAAAACAGACGCTTGGTTTGTGTAAAATTACAATGCAGAACTGGACGGCACGATCATATATTACTTTAATGCATTTTTTTTCTTGGTCTACATCAGTAAGCATGCCCATAAATATGGAAATCAAATAATACAGATAAATAAAGAAACACAAAGCCATAAACTCACCCTTGTTTATTGGAGTCGACCAGAATGCGCACTAATATCCCTGTAACAGCCACTAGGATGGGATAGTGATCAACACTCTCCAGACCTAAACAGAAAATGATGGTTATTAGTGGTTCAGGTAATTACTTTTTGTTTTATATTTTATAACAAAAACAGATCTGGTGCTAAAATACCTAAAATATGTAATTAAAAATCCTAATCAGCCCAACACAGCAACACTGACTCAACCAAAGGCATGAGTTTAGGGCAAAACTTTGTCTGGTTTGTCTGACCAGTGAAAGAAAGGGTCATTTAAAATTAACTACAAACTGTAAATATTTAAATATATATGAAAGATCATTTTAAATGCATATATCTATTGATATCTATTTATCTATTATTATTATCTATTCATATATCTATCTGACATAGCACATGGAAGGCTTTTACTGTGCTTACTGCGTCAACTGCGCAAGGAGACTGACAGGGAAGAGAAGAGACTATTGAATAAAGTTCTTATTTTTGCGCACAAAAAGTATTCTCGTCACTTCATAAAATGAAGGTTGAACCACTGCAGTCACGTGGACTATTTTAACAATGTCTTTAGCACCTCTCTGGACCTTAACAGTCGTAATTAAATTGCGGTCAATTGAGGATCCAGAGAGCTCTCGGATTTCATGTCTTAATTTGTGTCCCGAAGATGAACGAAGGTCTTACGGGTTTGGAGAGACATGGCGGTGAGTAATTAATGACAGAATTTTCATTTTTGAAATGAAAAATGACACTTTAAATAAATACACAATGTGGCGATTACCTAATCTAATTAATTGCACATCAAATTTGGTTGAGATATTACACCCTAAAGATCATTTAAAGTCATTATTGTGATAAAAGACAAATGTATCAAATAGACATTACAAAAAGTAGCTTGATTTGATTCAATATAGAACTTATTAAACAAACTTTTAAGCTTCAGTGGCCAAGAGGGTGATGATGACAGGGGGGACTTTTTGTTGGGCAAAGAAAAAAAATGAGGTATGCATGATGTCATGTTCTTATTTAGATTAGGCAGAAAATGACTTTCTAAGAAAAAACCTATTTCAGGTGATTTCAGTTTTAGATAATTTTCTTTCTGCAAAGCAATTTTCTAGAAGCACTGCAAGGCGAAATCTTGCTAGAAAGAAAAAAAGGTCATTGCATTTGACTTTTCCAAGGACAGCTTAATGCTTTCATTGCAAATTTGCTCTGAATTTCAATGATGGACTTACGTAATACCCATAAAAATGAAAATCATAAAATATATGAATATGACTGAAGGAAGAACTCATCAAGTGATGAATAACCTAAATCTATTAAAGCCACTAAACAGCACTTTAGTAGGATAGTAGATCAATGAATCTGAGAGCACAGTGACATGCTGGTTGTGTGTTTTGTTATACCTTGCTATGTGTCTGTTAGTGTCTGTCTATGAACGTCATCCTGATTGTTTCCAGCAGGCTGATTGATGATATACAGTATGTCTTGATTGGTGCACAGTACTTTAAAAAGCATGTTATCACTTCCTCTACAGAGAGATCTTGTGTTTCGCGCAGAGTTGTGGTTGTATAGTGCAGAATTTTTGTGTGTGTGTGTGTGTGTGTGTGTGTGTGAGTATTAGAGACTCACAGACTTGATTAAATATCACAGAGTATAATTGAATATTGTTTGTATCTGAGGAACTTTGTTATATTTGACCTATTTGCTTGTTTTTGTATTGTCCTTTCCAGTTTTGTATGCCTGATTGTCTATATTGTTAATACTGATTATTTGGGAAAAGGAAGCGTGATGCTATTTTTGTTTATTATAAACTGTTTGATCTTTGTTTCTGGTCAGGGAGTTGGGTTTGCATATTGTATTTGTATTTTATTTTGTGTTAGGGTTGTTATTTTGGCCCAGTCAGCTCCTGAACCACAAGTCCTAAATTTAAAGTCAATAAATGTATCTTTGTTCAAATCTAATCTAATAACTAACATCTAGTAACAACTTTAAAATGCACTGAATCCCACGCTGCTCTGTTTGGCCATCTAGGGGTAAAGTTCAGGTAACAACATGACCCAACCTCATGTATTCTAAATGTAATGTAACTACCCTGATGGCTCCTTAATTGGATTATGTTTTCATACAAACTCGCCGTGAAATCTCTTGACCTATTCATCTAATATCATTCCCTGGGCGTGCAGGCTGACTTTCCAAACTTCTGAAAGGGTTTCAGAGGTGATGTCAAGAACGTCGCAAAATGCTTATCTAATTACTTTTTATTTGTTCTGGGACTTGAAACAAGCTGCTATAAAAGGAACAAGTGAAAAGTTGACTGTTACATCAAACCATATTTCAGCTTATAGGGGACACGACAAGGACGAACCAAAATACCTGAGAGGTTTAAATTCAGCACAGCACACTAAGTGTTTCAGAAATATAATTGTATTCAAGTGCATCCTCAAGTGCGTACTAAAGCATGCAGTTCAAAGTGCTTCTACTTGCATTAATGCAGGTGCATTATTGTTTCTTACATAAGAAGGAAATTGATTAAAATTACCTGGGAGCCGCAAGTTGACCACCCTGTCAAAGAGGTTTCTTTCCGCTGTAACTCGATTTAACACCTGGTTCAGGAGCTGCAGGCAAATGATAAAATAGAAGTTTTTCAAACCAAAATGTTGTGTGTGTATATATATTTTTTTTTTTTAACAGAGATGAGACATTTCTCCTAAATAAAGAAACAGTTCACCCAAAAAAAACACAAAACAAGATGAAACAACTAAAGCAAAAAGTAAAGAAAAAACAAAACCATGATGAAACAACACAAGAAAAAACTAAACAAAAACAGAAAACAATAAGAAACATGAAACAAAAACACAAAACAAGATGAAACAAACAACAAAACAAAAAGCAAAACGAAGCAAGGTTAAGCTAAACAAAATAACACAAAACAAGATCAAACAACTAAAGCAAAAAGTAAAGAAAAAACAAAACCATGATGAAACAACACAAGAAACATGAAACAAAAACACAAAACAAGATGAAACAAACAACAAAACAAAAAGCAAAACGAAGCAAGGTTAAGCTAAACAAAAAAATACAAAACAAGATGAAACAAAATGAAAATGCAAACCAAAAAAAAAAAAGCAAAAAAAAAAAACGTAACGAGAAGTACAATACTCAGAATTTGTCCTCTCCATTCCACCCATCCAAGTTAGTGCATACACACATTAGAAATAATGAGCAGTGAAGACACACACACTGCAAACTGTGGACACACATACCCCGGAGCAGTGTGTAGCCATTTTTGCTGTGGAGACAGGGGAGCGATTGGGGGTTCGGTGCCTTGCTAAAGGGCACGTCAATCATTTCCTGCCGGTATTGAGAAATGAACTCACAACCTTTGGGTTACCAGTCTGACTCTCTAACCATTAGGCCACAACTTCCCCAAACAAGATTAAACAACAAAACACAAAAGATTAAATAACACAATACAAAACAAAACGAAGCAAAGCAAAACAAAAACAAAGATTTTGGTCACATTTTTGGGTGAACTATTCCTTTAATATAAACAGATTTGATCCAGTTTCAAACACATCTGGTCATAAATCAAATCGACCAGACTGCAATAATTATTCCCTTCACCTCTTGAGCTCAACATCCTGCAGCCAAGAATTTAATTCAGAGGTACCAAGCTGTCAGGTGCCAATTTGTTGACGTTTACTGTAGAACAACGCATGTAATTGTATTCAAAGATAGGATCAATCCTTCAGGGACAGGAAAAAATGTAAATGGGTGGGTTCTGCTCTTAAAGGACATGTGGACGCCTGCTGTGCTCACAGGTGTGCTTCAGTTAAAGCCTGATTACAAGCCGCAGGTGAATGGACACTCTGCTGGGAATAGAGCCCACGTAAGGGCTGAGAGAAAAACCCAGCAGAAAATACACTTTCAAAGCTGTAATTGAGACCTTGAAAACATGCAGTGGCCCTGAGAACAATATACATTTGCTCCTCATTTACATGCCACTTTCCATGAATAGAGTATAAAACATTATCTGAAAATGAAAAAAAGCGGTACTTACCTTCTCACAATATTAAATGTTAAATGATAATTAAGCTCAAGATGTAATGATAATTAACAGAAATGATTAAGTATTGTATAAGGTCTTTTTTTTTTTAAATGTTGGATTTTTTTCAACCTTGTTCCCAAACCTTGTTTTGATGTGTACTAAACCTTCCGATTTATCTTAAATTGAACTGTCAGTCAGCAGGGGCTAGATCATTAGGCACCAAACGTTAATTTTTGTTATTGAAGAACTTTCATTTCCTATATTTTTTAGATATTTTTTGTTCCTTGGTCCAACTTGGGTGAGACTATGAGCGCTATAATCTGAAAACACTACTGGCTAATAATTTATATACAATTTAGCTCGCCAGAATGGATCGTTTGTGACACAGCTTAAAGTTCAGGTAAATGTATTATCGTCCACCGGACAGTAAAATTAAAATGTGAAGTTCTGTTTAAACTTAAAGGCCGGGACACAAACAACCCGACGTCCAAGAACTAGCGGCAACGGAAGCCGACGGTGTTGTCGCTCATGTCGGCGGAAAAATATGAGCTTGAACACCGAAAGAATTTATTCCACTCCGCTCATGTTATTATGAAAATATTTGTGTGTTCGAGTGCTCAGGTAAGATGACGTAAAATTAGAACAAACTTCTGTCGGTGCCGTCATGACTTATTCGCTTGCTTTCATAACTTTTGCTTTATATTCACGTGAACTGACTCGTTTGCTATACTGAACAGCCAATCAGAGTTCTCTCTCTCTCTCTCACCGACGGCCCGACGCCGATTCAACATGTCGAATCGGCCGAAAAATAGCCGATGAGGACCAGCCGACGGTGCGGAACACACTGAGAAAACTTAGTCGGCCGACAAACAAAAACTGCCCGACGGCCGACCATCGGCTTGGTGTTTTTCGGGCTTTAAGTTGAAGTTCAGAGAAATGTATAATTGTCCACCTGACAATAAAATTTAAATGTATGAAACTGCAATCTATTAAATTAATTGTGATTAAGACAAATGTGAACTGAATAAATTGTGATTTTAATTGCTACATGTTTGTTATGATGCATAAATCTCTTTAACAATGAAAATATAGCTTACAGACAATGTACAACAACATAGTTCTAATCTATATTGTCTCAACATAATATTACTATCGTAATATGATTGATTTCTATTAACATCAGAGGCTGTTTGACAGATTTTGTGTGGGGGGTCCCTGCTCCGTGTCTCGCTCATCTAAGGGGTCTATGAAGACCCCTGGGTGAGAGGGTTGAATAACTGAATAATTGCAGTCAACACTAAAATGTGGACACCAAACATTTATTTTTATTAATGAACTTACATTTCCTAAAATTTTAAGTATTTTTTTTTTTTTGATAATGTTTGTTACAATAACTTAGGTAACGGTTGAATAACTGAGTAAATGCAGTCAACACTAAAATGTGTAAAATTAAGAAAGCAGAATAAGATTATTTACATTTAGTCATCCAATGCCACAGAAAATCATGCATAAGAAAAAATACAAAATACAAGAAACAAGAGAGTTGTGCTATGTTAAGTAAAGGGAGACCAAAGTGTGCCGGATTTGTGGCGCCACATACATTGTCAATAAACAAACACTCCGATCAAAAAAATGTGGCCATAAATGTGAAAAGCATCAAATGGCTTTCATCCTTCTGGTATGACTGCTCTCTTCTCTATCACCCTTTTAAGAACTTTCACGGTTTAATAAAATGACATCATTTATGGATCAATAAACCCACACCATTAGCTTCCATCCATTTCAGATTCTTTGCGCTGCAGACACATAATGTTTTAAATTGGCTATACTCTATAATTTAATAACATTTTGGGGGGAATTCACAAAGAATGAATTGCGTCCATTGATAGTCTTGTTTTTCACATGTTTACATCTCCACTGCTGAAGCACCCAATTCACTAAAAGAATAAATGCAAATCAAGTACAACGATGGACGAAAAAAAACCCTTGATGCAGTGAAATACCTCGCACAGAACTCGCCACAGAGTTTGCGATACTGTACGTCTAAATCTAAATGATCTTTGATTAACTAACCTCACATACTGGCCATATGTTCATATGTTGCTTTGTTAATGAAGGCTGTCATGGGTTAATGGGCTCATGCTTGTAATGTCATAATCTTGAAGATTTCTTTTGTTTAGTTGCAATAAATAGTCTGGGTGGACTGAAACAGTGTTGATAGTGTTGAAACTGAACTGAAATTATTGGCAATTGAACTGAAAATTAAACTGAAATAAAAAAATATATAAATATTACATAATATATACATGATAACATTAATATGACATTACATGACAATGATTGCCCTGGCAATTAACCGAAAAAATAAATAAATAAATAAGGTGAATTACTATAATTATTAAAATGGAAATAAAAATAAATTAAAGCTAAAGAGAAATGGCAAAAGCACTTAATAAAATGATTAAATTAAATTTCAAATAATTAATTAATATATTATATAATATAACAGCATATAAATAATACTGAAATAACACTGGACTGGAAAGGCAGTTTTTGACATCTTTGTCTACACAGACAGTAGACTAGTCTGGTTAGTTGTCTATATAGTACACTGACCTCTTATTTCAAGATAAAAATGTGTTTTTCATGAAATGGCCCCTTTGAAGCAGAATTTTTGACTGAGGTACATACATTTTCTCAGCATTGGTAATTGAGGTTTTGAAAAACTCAGAGCTGTGCACTGCATGAGAAAATAAACAGAAATCGTATGTTTTAATAGCCAGTGCAATTGCTTCAAACAGGATCATTAACTCAGAGTTCTGCATGAAACTGCTTTATAAAAATCTTAATAGTGAATATAAAATGAATTTCACTTCATTTTGCACTTTTCCAAGTTTTGAATTGCTTTAGAGTTTCGAACAGTATTTTCAGAGCACATCTCAGCTGTCAATCACGCTCACCTGAGCCAATCGGCGTAGCAGCAGCTCAGCGGAGGGGCGGGTCCAGTCCAGGAATATTTCAGGCACTAGAGTGATGGTCATCTCCAGGACCCGTAACAGACTGACAGAGAGGTCAAAACAGGTCGCGCACACCTTTAACTGCCGTGTGTCCACGAAATTCCTCTCAGGCCGCTCGGCTGCCTGTTGGATCTGACAGGGAATAAATGAAGAAATGAATAGATACAGTGAAAAAGATGCACCAAGTCAAAATAAACATCCACCTGCAACCACCCAGCAACCAACTTCCATCCACCCCGCATCGACCAAGCAACCACCCGGCATCTACCCCACATCCACCCAGCAACCGCCCAACATCCACCCTCCAATCACCCGGCATCCTCCCAGTATCAATCCAAGCACCACCCTGAATCAACCCGCAACCACCCTGCAACCACCCTACAACCACCCTACAACCACCCTACAATCACCCTACAATCACCCTACAATCACCCTACAATCACCCTACAATCACCCTACAACCACCCTACAATCACCCTACAATCACCCTACAATCACCCTACAACCACCCGGCATCCACCCAGTATCAATCCAAGCACCACCCTGAATCAACCCGCAACCACCCTGCAACCACCCTACAACCACCCTACAATCACCCTACAACCACCCTACAACCACCCTACAATCACCCTACAATCACCCTACAATCACCCTACAACCACCCTACAACCACCCTACAATCACCCTACAATCACCCTACAATCACCCTACAACCACCCGGCATCCACCCAGTATCAATCCAAGCACCACCCTGAATCAACCCGCAACCACCCTGCAACCACCCTACAATCACCCTACAATCACCCTACAATCACCCTACAATCACCCTACAATCACCCTACAACCACCCTACAACCACCCTACAATCACCCTACAATCACCCTACAATCACCCTACAACCACCCTACAACCACCCTACAATCACCCTACAATCACCCTACAATCACCCTACAACCACCCGGCATCCACCCAGTATCAATCCAAGCACCACCCTGAATCAACCCGCAACCACCCTGCAACCACCCTACAACCACCCTACAACCACCCTACAACCACCCTACAACCACCCTACAACCACCCTACAATCACCCTCCAACCACCCGGCATCCACCCAGTATCAATCCAAGCACCACCCTGAATCCACCCCGCAACCACCCTACAACCACCCAGTATCAATCCAAGCACCCCCCTGAATCCACCCCGCAACCACCCTCCAACCACCCTCCAACCACCCTACAACCACCCTACAACCACCCTACAACCACCCACCATCCACCTAGCATCCACCCAGCAACCGCCCAACATCCACCCTCCAATCACCCGGCATCCACCCCATATCAATCCAAGCACCACCCTGAATCCACCCCGCAACCACCCTACAACCACCCTACAATCACCCTACAATCACCCTACAATCACCCTACAATCACCCTACAATCACCCTACAATCACCCTACAATCACCCTACAATCACCCTACAATCACCCTCCAACCACCCGGCATCCACCCAGTATCAATCCAAGCACCACCCTGAATCAACCCGCAACCACCCTGCAACCACCCTACAACCACCCTACAATCACCCTACAATCACCCTACAATCACCCTACAACCACCCTACAACCACCCTACAACCACCCTACAATCACCCTCCAACCACCCGGCATCCACCCAGTATCAATCCAAGCACCACCCTGAATCCACCCCGCAACCACCCTACAACCACCCTACAACCACCCAGTATCAATCCAAGCACCCCCCTGAATCCACCCCGCAACCACCCTACAACCATCCTCCAACCACCCTACAACCACCCACCATCCACCTAGCATCCACCCAGCAACCGCCCAACATCCACCCTCCAATCACCCGGCATCCACCCCATATCAATCCAAGCACCACCCTGAATCCACCCCGCAACCACCCTACAACCACCCTACAACCACCCTACAATCACCCTCCAACCACCCGGCATCCACCCAGTATCAATCCAAGCACCACCCTGAATCCACCCCGCAACCACCCGGCATCCACCCAGTATCAATCCAAGCACCACCCTGAATCCACCCCGCAACCACCCTACAACTACCCACCATCCACCTAGCATCCACCCAGCAACCCCCAACTACCCCCCTGCAACCACCCACTAACCATCGCACATCCACCTCGCATCAACCCATCACTCTGCAACCAAATTAAAGCATTCTTGATTAAAGGATTCATCGGCAGCCTTTCATAGAGAATGCATTTTTCCATCCAACAGGAGGTGTTTGCGTTTAGGTCTCATGTCTTTAAAACCGCAGTGATCAAGTTAAAATAAAATTTCCCCATTCCATTTGCCCACATCTCGCATTTTTCAAAGCAAAAATTGACCGGCCTTATAACTCCTGAGTGCCAAACAACATTTGAGTATCATAAGGCAAGATGCAGATTATTGTGCTGCCACTGTGTAGTGAAGCATACAGTGTTTTTAACATTTTTCATGCCATTAATCGAGTTCTGAGCATTCTCATATAATTCTCTCCTCATTCATTTGTTTAATGCACGTTAACAACCTTTCAAAACAACTGTATAGCAATGCTTTGTCAACCGTCTAGCATGATGAGTTTTTCATAAGCACCAAACATATTTTACTCTTCATTTATTTAGGCATAAAACTTAAGTACTTATTGCACAAAAAAAAACGGTTTCTTGATGCTTAGGCATTGTCATCAGATTCTTTCCTGCATCTAACCTTCATTCCAATTTAGCGCTCGCTGAAACTGAGGCAGTAAACACATCAAAAATTCCCCCCGAGACCGCTGCCTCTTAATTCCTGGATCATCGCAGATGAAAGGCACCGCTAAGAGCCAGTCAACCTCAAGGCAAAGTAGCATACGCATCACAATCCAATCTGCAATAAGCAGAGTTTCAGCGTTTCAGCTCTCCTGAAAGACACTGATTTAAGAGTAGAAGAGAAAACCTGGTGAGAAAGCGCTTTCACATCTGAGGTTTAATTTACCACCATTATAGATTAGGGAGGTTTTGCCTTCTTCTGTATCTCCCCCTGAGACTCCAAAGCCTGCGTTTAGCAATGACCCTACCAGGGGAGGGGCTGGCGAGCTACTTTTCCCAGAAGACTGTTTCCATGGTGTCCAAATGATCAAATTAGCGTGCAGCTGGATGAAGTTGTTAATGGGGTAAATGGAATGCAAGGTAAATCCATTTGCATATCCATTTGCTTGCAAGGGACCAAAGAATAGCGTTTTATATCATCTTACGTTTTAGGCTTTGGTAATACATAAATTAAATGTAGACTGTATTTGTGTTCGTGCAACAAACATGAATGATACCTTGAATCATGTGGCTTGTTAAAGAAAGGCATACTAACACTTTAAGCAAATGCTTAGTTACTGAATAGCAATTGCAATAGCAGTATTCTAACAAGTGCTTAATACATCTTATTATATGTATAAACCTTGTATAATAAGGTACAACCGTACCTTAGCAACGCCCTGACAACCATCCAAAACACTTGGATGTAACCACCAAGCATGTAACCACCTACCAAGTGCTAGCAACCAAAACACCATATCAACTGCCAATCAACACACCACCAGCCAGTCAGAATATCTTAGCAATGCCCTGGCAACCGCCCAGAACATTTTAGCACCCGCCTAGCAACACCAGAATGCATTAGCACCCTTGCATTTTATTCAAAAGTCTTGTTATTATGCACATCTAATCTACACAATCAAAAGCTAATGAATATTTCAAAGACTAAGTAGCGTGCACTATGCAAAGAATCATTTTACACTGAAAATGCAAGATGACAGTAATTCAGTTCAAATATCAAGTGGCAGTCATGATTGCATTGTCATTATCAATAATTCACAGGCTCTGATTGAGTTAGCGTGAAGTTATAGTATTACATGGCTAATCAGTGGGGCAGAGGAAACTATCCCTACAGTTTTAAACAGTAGAGTGTGATTTAACTGTGTTATGTGTTTTGGTTAAAGAAAACGTACTCTGGCGCTCTCAAAACATTGCTCTTTTTTTCAGTGGGTCGACACTTCTGGCTTCTGGAGTTTGGGGTGAGACTTTCAGTTTGTCTTACACATTAGAAGATCAGTGATCAGACGATAAATGTTTCTTACCTCCTGTATCATGCCGATGAATTCGGAAAAGGCCCAGTTGAGCTGGTTTAAGACGCTATTGAGAAAACTGGCAGCCATGTCTTTGTCTTGACTAAGGAGTTCAGCCATGTGTCTCTGCAGCAGAAGTGATGGACAGGGCTCTGTATCCAATCAGAGAAAAGCATGTTTATTCAATAAAGAGCGTCAACTTTTTTTTGTGTAAATCTTAAGTATCACAACAATAATGATAAAAAACTATGAGTAGTGATTTCAAGAATAAATTTAAGGCCATGCCTTTCTGTTTGTGTATAAGATAAAATATGAACCAGTCAACGTAGCCACAATTATCAAACCAGCATTTTTTTTTTTCTAAAGGTTAGGAAATGCAGTGCTCTTAATGTGATCATAATAAAACAAACACTTAAACATCACTAACATCACTTACATCATGTGGCAGGATGAGCAAAGACCGATAAAGAGGCCAAGAGAGGAATTTATTTGAAAAGATTTTAAAATATTAAATAGGAGGAATCAAAAATCAATGGGAGAATGAAGTTGAACTGAAAGAGGATGTAGTAGCATCACTGAAACTGGACCATGAGGGTCTTCAGGGTATTAATAAAGGTTCAGGCAGGGGCAGGGTTCAGTGGCCTACAGACTCTCTTCTCCAAGCCTGGAATGTGAGAGTTGGCAGGTTTCATACACCATCAGAAAAAAAAAAAAAAAAAAAAAAAATCAAAGGTAACCACAACGGTAGTGCTTGGTATCTTATATATGCACAAAAGTGGACCTGAGACTTCTACCACAGTGGCAAGGTATTTTAAAAGAATAGTTCACTTTAAAATGAAAATTACCCCAAGCTTTACTCCCCTTTAAGCCACCCTAGGTGTAAATGACTTTCTTCTTTCAGATGAACTCAATCGGAGTTATATTAATAAATATCCTGACGCATCTAAGCTTTATAACGGCAGTGAATGGGTCCAACGAGTATAAATCTCAAGAAAGTGTATCCATCCAAAAACGTATTCCATATGGCTCCAGGGGGTAATAAAAGGTTTTTGCATTTGTAAGAAAAATATCCATATTTAACAAGTTATAAAATAAAATATCTAGCTTCCACCAGACCGTCTTCCGTATTCAACTTACGAAGAAAGTGTAAAACTTTCGCAGTTGAAAACACTTACACTACGTCCCACGCCTTGCGTATCCAACTTCTGGAAAAAGCTTAACTGACGTGACATCTGGCGGTAGCTAGATATTTTACTTTATAACTTTTTAAACATGGATATTTTTCATACACAAATGCATCGCTTTGCTTAAGAAGGCCTTTATTAACCCCCAGAGCCGTGTGGAATACATTTTACTTTGGATGGATGCATTTTCTTGAGCTTTATACTCGTTGGATCCGTTCACTGCCATTATAAAGCTTAGATGCGTCAAGATATTTATTAACTTCGACTGAGATAAAAAAAAAAAAAAAGTCCTATACACCTAGGATAGCTTGAGGATGAGTAAAGCCTGGGGTAATTTTCATTTTAATTGGAACTAATCCTTTAACCCTAAAAGGTTAAAAATGCACATTTTATGCACATTTGTTCTGACAGTGTGACAACTTGGCTTCCCAAGTAAAGTAAGCCAGTCGGTCAGAGACTTGGTGTGGCAAATCTACCTCTGATAGTGTAAGGTTCACTGCCAGCTCCCTTCTTGAACCTATTGGGACACTCTTGTGCACCACTGAGACCAGTCTCTCAAGGAAAGACATGCTCTGCATTTAAAGGCAGTAGTGACAGAGGAATATTAACCTCAGCTGCGTCTCATCACATGGCCAGCCTCTTGGTCAGTCAGCTGCAAAGAGTAGCTCTGTCTTGGAAAGCATGTAAGCTGACTCTACTTCTGGTGTCAAGGGATTCTCCTCCCACTCTTTTCCAGGACATTTGGGGAAACCATTGTGCATGCACTGGGGAAGAGATTGGGCTCTCTGGGGCAGAACTTCTCTACATTTAAAGGCAGCAGTGATGAGCCATTAATAACTTGAAGCACACCTCATCACACAACCGGGTCTTGATCAGCCAGCAAAGTGTGCCTTGGTCTTGGAAAGCAAGTAAGGTGACTATTTCTGCTGCCATGGGATTCCCTTCCCGCTCCTTTCCTGGACCTATGGGGAAACCGTTGTGCATTCACTGGGGACAAGATTGGTCTCTTGAGAGGTTTGCTCTGTATTTAAAAGGCAGCAGTGACGAGGAACTAGACTGGTATGCCTCATCCCCGCTGCCCAACAGGGATCGTGTTTGTGCTTCTGTCCTAGGAGAGGCAATCGAAGGGTCGGGCAGTCCTGGGGTGAGGAGGGGGTGGTCGTTCCATCACAATCAGTATTACAAAAGGCCTGTCCATCTAGCTATAACACCCTCAGATCACATGAGAACACCTTGAAGCAAATGAAAACTCCATGTTTTTCATTCAGCCCACAACCCTGATTACTCAATAATGAGACAAAACGGATAATACCATTCCAGCATGTACGTATGAGAGGGGAAACAATCAGATCTGCGCATTACATTTGAAGAGAATGATGACAGCAAATAACAAAGTAATGAAACAACAAAACAAAGGGCTGATGGGAAATATCGCCCCAGCCCCCTTGCCATTCTATTACTGCTATCCGACCGCATCTGGAGAACACTGAAAGGGCACTCTCTCTCATTATATGCACACAAAGAGGACACTGGGTAATTTAATACCTTATCTGGAAAAGCACAGCGATCGCAAACACACTAAAAGCCTTTGAGCATAGTGTTAAAAGCAAGAGCAAGCAATGGCAATAAAGCTCTAAATAAAGCTAATCATTAGACGCTGAGGTGCAGGTCTCTGAAAGAGATTCAACCTTTATGTTTAATTAGATGAAGTCCATGTAAGCGGCAGCTTGGAAAATAAGGGAGGAATAAACATACAAAGAAAGGCCATAAACGAGACCAGATTGTAGGCAGCTATGGTATGGCGCGCACGTTTCAGAACTCCAGGCATCGAGAGGCAAGCAATCACTTGGTTACAGCGGAGTCAATTCAATTTGAAATTGCTTTAAGGTAGGATCCGATAAACAAAATGGATAGGAAAACCTTTAAAAGATTACTTCACCTTCATGTCAATTCAAGCCTGCATTGATTTTTCTTCCATGAAACACAAAAGGACACATTTTGCAAAATGTGTTCGTCACTCTTTTTCATGCAATTACAATTGAGGACAGGAGCTTTAAAGCTCCAAAAAAGCTGAGAACCACCATAAAAGTAGTCCAAATTTGTGTGCTTAATTCTTCTGAAATCCTAGCTTTAGAAGATTTGGTTGTTACTCAATGATTATCTTGCCACCAGAGGACTACTGCAACCAGATCACAGAGTCAACTAGTTAACTACGATGTCTAGGTGGACACTGGACTGTGGTAAATTGATATTGAACAAAAGTTACCGGTATATTTTTAACCAAATGTTGATTCTTGAATTTGGACTGTGGCCAGCATTTTGAGGAGCATAATTAACTAATAATTTGGAGTAGGACACAGTGGTGACTCATTAATCACACAATAATTGGCACAATTACTGGGGGGAAAACACAGCAAACTACTGGCAAGGACAAGACATAGCTAGAAGGGACTGAGGGAGCAAACATGACAAAATTGGGCTAAACTTGATCTTCAAAAATGGCACAGAACAGCACAATAACTAGTTTTAAGAATGGGTAAATGGTCATGTGGAGACAATCCTAAAGGCAAAGCCAGATTTAGGCTTGCGTCAGTCAGTGAGGCTACATCACAGCAGACTGGCACGTAGGATAGTGTTTAATAAGGGTCAGCAAAAGGTGAAAACTACCAAACGGGAACAAAACTTACTTTGAAAGCTAGCAATTGACAAATCCCCTGAACGTCATGCAAATGAGAGTGGAAAAAAGATGGAATTAGCATTGAGACAAGACTCATCAGACCGGGGAAGGAATTCATGCATCACATTCAAGACAAGCTCAAGTGTCAAGACAAGTGTCCATTCACAAAGACAACTTTAGAATTTATTCCCTCAGCTAAGCGCTGGCCTCCTGATTAAGCACTACTAGCCTCTCTTCTGGTATGCAAAGCAATCCTTCTGATAATCCAATCAATTCCTAATAGCTAACATTGAGTCCCACAGTACATGTTTTTTTTTATTATTATTATTATTGAACATCCTGTTTCCCTCTGAAATAAATGCGTCATGTTGACCTTTAAAAGCAACAAGAGACTTGCAAGATGTCAGCGCACATGTTTTTACCATCCAGATTTACTGCTTCCCCAAGGACCTGCCAATACACTGAGCAGGTCATCTTTTATGAAAAAAAATAGGCTGGAAGTGAACTGTGAGTGATTAAATTGATAAAGGGAATATCTCTGTTCAATGCAATGGATGGTTTGACTTAATGGACAGTCTCTTAAAAAGTATTGATCAGAGAGGCTGCTGGGAAAAAAAACACGGAATGAGTGAATAGACACGTCCTCAAAGACTGTGTTTACACATGAAGGTGCAAAGTTGAACTTTAATGAGTTAGAAGCAAGGAGACTTTTTACAGTCACACAGAAGAACAGCATGATGTCACAACCACTCTAGTTAAATCACAGCATCTGTACTCCGTGTTCTACGATATATATCTAAACCTCCTACTAATATCCGTGGGAATTCCAGAGACAAGAACAAAGAACAAACATCATTTGATGTCAGATGAATGCCAAGACAGTAAACTTACTGTGCACTCACTCAATTGTGCATGCAGCTTTTGTAAATACTCTGCTGAAATAATATTCAATTAATTTGACTGCAACCCTGTTAGGGGATGTTAAAACTGGAACATTCTGATGTGATATCATTCAAGGAAATTTCTTCAAAACTTTTTAATGATTGAGATTACGGTTTATAAAAGGTGATTATGATGATTAATGACTCTTGAGTGTTTGTGCTGTGTTTGCTTACAAATGCTTGTAAATATAAATGAGTCTCCGCATCTAGAGTGTTTTGGGTTTTGATTGGTAAAGCATTGTGGGACATCAATAAAAGTGATTTATTTTATTTTATCAGATCCTATTAGAATATACTTCTAAAGTCACTTTTTGTCTATTCAATGCATTCATCATATTCAATATAATGGAGGTTTTCTTCAAATACTGACATATGCAATTAATTGAGATTAATTAATTAATCGTTGATTTGATTACACATTTAATCAAACTTTAGTATGGGGTCCAATTCTCACTACAGGGAGTGCAGAATTATTAGGCAAATGAGTATTTTGACCACATCATCCTCGTTATGCATGTTGTCTTACTCCAAGCTGTATAGGCTGGAAATCCTACTACCAATTAAGCATATTAGGTGATGTGCATCTCTGTAATGAGAAGGGGTGTGGTCTAATGACATCAACACCCTATATCAGGTGTGCATAATTATTAGGCAACTTCCTTTCCTTTGGCAAAATGGGTCAAAAGAAGGACTTGACAGGCTCAGAAAAGTCAAAAATAGTGACATATATTGCAGAGGGATGCAGAAGTCTTAAAATAGCCAAGCCTCTGAAGCGTGATCATCGAACAATCAAGCGTTTCATTTAAAATAGTCAACAGGGTCGCAAGAAGCGTGTGGAAAAACCAAGGCGCAAAATAACTGCCCGTGAACTGAGAAAAGTCAAGCGTGCAGCTGCCAAGATGCCACTTGCCACCAGTTTGGCCATATTTCAGAGCTGCAACATCACTGGAGTGCCCAAAAGCACAAGGTGTGCAATACTCAGAGACATGGCCAAGGTAAGAAAGGCAGAAAGTCGACCACCACTGAACAAGACACACAAGCTGAAACGTCAAGACTGGGCCAAGAAATATCTCAAGACTGATTTTTCTAAGGTTTTATGGACTGATGAAATGAGAGTGAGTCTTGATGGGCCAGATGGATGGGCCCGTGGCTGGATTGGTAAAGGGCAGAGAGCTCCAGTCCGACTCAGACGCCAGCAAGGTGGAGGTGGAGTACTGGTTTGGGCTGGTATCATCAAAGATGAGCTTGTGGGGCCTTTTCGGGTTGAGGATGGAGTCAAGCTCAACTCCCAGTCCTACTGCCAGTTTCTGGAAGACACCTTCTTCAAGCAGTGGTACAGGAAGAAGTCTACATCCTTCAAGAAAAACATGATTTTCATGCAGGACAATGCTCCATCACACGCGTCCAAGTACTCCACAGCGTGGCTGGCAAGAAAGGGTATAAAAGAAGAAAATCTAATGATATGGCCTCCTTGTTCACCTGATCTGAACCCCATTGAGAACCTGTGGTCCATCATCAAATGTGCGATTTACAAGGAGGGAAAACAGTACACCTCTCTGAACAGTGTCTGGGAGGCTGTGGTTGATGGTGAACAGATCAAAACACTGACAGAATCCATGGATGGCAGGCTTTTGAGGGTCCTTGCTAAGAAAGGTGGCTATATTGGTCACTGATTTGTTTTTGTTTGGTTTTTGAATGTCAGAAATGTATATTTGTGAATGTTGAAATGTTATATTGGTTTCACTGGTAAAAATAAATAATTGAAATAGGTATAAATTTGTTTTTTGTTAAGGTGCCTAATAATTACGCACAGTTATAGTCACCTGCACACACAGATATCCCCCTAAAATAGCTAAAACTAAAAACTAAAACTTCCAAAAATATTCAGCTTTGATATTAATGAGTTTTTTGTGTTCATTGAGAACATGGTTGTTGTTCAATAATAAAATCAATCCTCAAAAATACAACTTGCCTAATAATTCTGCACTCCCTGTATAACCCAACTACTTTTTCCTCAATAAACTCCTAATTTCTGCTTAGTAACAGTTAGTAAGGTAGTTGTTAAGTTTATGTATTGGGTAGGATTAAGCGATGTAGAATATGGTCATGCAGAATTAGGCATTGATATGTGCTTTATAAGGACTAATAAAGAGCCAACATCCTTATAATACGCGTGCTAATGAGGAAGAAGTTAATAGTAAGAATTGGACCCTCAACTAAAGTGTTACCCAAACTCCTAATTATATTACAATTATTTCATCTTTATAAAACAATATCAAATTATATAAAAACTATAGAGAGAGAGATGACCGAGACTGAGACTGAGAGAGAGACTGAAAAAGAAAATAAAAAGTAAAGAATAAGTTTTCAGAAAAAGTTTGAAGATGGGCTGAAAATAAAGATGGAGGAAGACAGGCCAGTCACTCACTTTGCAGGCTGGGCAGGTTGGCGTCCTCCGGTTTGGTCTTTAACAGATGAGGCAGACGTGTGTACCTGTAGCCAAAGCCACAACCCTGTAGACAGGAGGAATAAAATATAATACCATGTACAGACTGCAAAGTTGTGGGAGTGACAACAGCATTCAAATATTTTTATAAAAATGCATTTTTTCAGTATGGTCAGGAATAAAATTGTTGTAGAATGCAACTGTCAGCTGCATTAAATAACCCATGACTACATATATGGTTAGCGGATAAGCGATGTGTGTACAGAGGAGGTTTAAGAACTCAGAAATGCCAACCTGTTTTCGCCTGAATGGCCTAAAAGGACTGAGGGAAAGACAGTCTTTTCTGACCAACGATCTGTGATTTTTATCATAAATTAAATCTTACACTAATAAACTCTTAAAATGATCAAGAACAGAGAAACACTTGCGGATGAATAAACTCAAGAATGTTTTCTTTAAGAGATACAAAACAACTCAGCCATTTTTTGGCACTGAGAGCATAATAAATGTTAAACAACTAAATGGGAGTAGCTGGTTTGTCAGGCACATTTCATAATGTTGAATGAATACAGCAGAGATATGCTGCATAACGGCTCTGATATAATACACTTATTCTGAGCTGGAATATAATGGTATGGGGGGGGGGGGGGGGTAAAAAGAAAGGAGTGAGTGGAATGGAGGTGGGGGGAGGATTGTGTGAGGCAGTAAAAGAAATGCAGCATACCCTCCAAAGACGAACCAAGATCCAGTTGGTTTGAGCCCAAGGTCTCTGTTCATATGGAGCCAGTAAGTTCCTCATCATAGCCATCCGCCTGAGATATTACATCATAATTATTATACAAACTTAAAAAAAAAAAAAAAGCACAAAGACAAAGAACCAAAGAAAAAAAAAACATTACACAAGAAAATTAGATTGCACGTGCATCTGCAGGTGCTTTCTCAAAATGGCAAGCTTCACTCTAATTGGCTGTTTCTATGCCATGTTTGGTAACCAGGTTGCACAGGTCATATATAATTTGGCATAACTTCCAAGTTAACATGTGATAAGTGCTTCAAAACAAAACAAACAAAAACAAACCAATCAACAAGCAAACTAGGGGTCGACCGATTATCTACGCTGATTCACATTTTTATGGTTATTGTATCGGTCATTTTCAAAATCGTATTGCCGATAAAACAATTTAATTTTGAAATGCGCCATTTGGCTCTGAAGCAGCCGCCTCTGCCAGAACCATAGACTGTAAAAAAGATGGACGACACACGTTTACTCTCTTCCAATGTAGTAAGTGATGCCGCCAGTGTGCCAATATGGCGCTGACATCTTGAGTCTCGAGTCTGCACATAGTGAACTTGTGAAGTGAAGTGGAGCCGCGATATCAAGGTCCTGCCCACACTCCCACAGACTCGGTCAATACTGCAGAACAACTCATTATGTTAGTGTGAAATAAACCGTTCTGGAAATATAGAAATTAGAGTTAAAGCTCCAATCTCCTCCCGAAGATCCGGAAAAAAGTTTGTTGGTGCTTCAGTGACTACTTCTCCCAGAGAAGCTATCAATCTCAGCTGTCAATCATTACGTCAAAACCCATGATTTAATAGCATCAAATAACTAACTAAAAACAAACTTTTTTAAAGAACGAACACTTTAACTAGCATCAGTGTAATAAAAAATGATTGAAATCCTCTTTGGAAGATGCATTACATGCAAAGGGCGGGGTTTATGACCTATACTGCATCCAGGCGATCAAGATGCTTCGGTTTCACTAGGTCGGAACTCACCACTTTGTGGCCTAGAGCAAGCTCCGCCCACCGCCCATCTGATTTGTTGGGAGTCACGAGTCCGGCCAATCAACGAGGAAAGCTGAAGGCACTGAAAGTTTTGCACTCTCACACCAAAAGCACTTGCTAACTGGAGCTCCTTCAGAGATCACGGATCAGTCATCTCTCAAGTGTAAGGCAGCAACAAAATCATAATCCACTACAATGAAGTTGCAAAACACCTCAATATAATTGACCAGCAAACATTTATGCACTATAGCATGTAGACTGAATCCAAACAGATTATCAGAACAGATCAGTTATTTTAAAACTTTCCGTGAGACGTAGTTTCACAAGCAGTTTGAGTGATTCAGCGGTACCGAGTCACCCTCTCTCTCTCTCTCTCTGGCTTCACATCCATGGAATCTACATTGAGTTTGCTCTACAAGCGAGCCGCACGCTGCAATACAAGACTTTAACACACGTTTCAGACAGTTGAAGGAATTGGCACTTGTACATCATTTTAAGTCATGCCAATTCAAAAATACAAGCCATTTTAAAGCCCTTGCAAGCTCTCAAGAGATGGTCTTCAGTCAGTGTGCTCACAGCCAATGCACATGCACACAGAAAACAGCCACGTCTCAAACGGCTCACAAAAGGTGTCAGATTGAGTTATTTTTTGTGACTTACTACACAAAAATATTCAGATACACACACAAAATGCCCGTCTTGGCGAGTATACATGTAAGCACTGTCAATTGTCTTCAGTGAGTGTGAAGAGCATGTGTAACAGTATATTCCTTTATGTCTTAAAGAGGCAGGAGCCATTAAACCTGCTACTGTCTACTATTGGCTGTCTGTAATTAATGACAATCAAACAACAAAAGAAATTTTTCTTCATTTAATTTATACAGTTAGGCTATGTCAAGTTATTTTATATTGGATTATTATTATTATTAATATTAAAATTGTTGTTCTCACAATTAAAGATGTGTTTAAAAGCATTTAAAAAAAGTTTTTGTCAGAGCCCTTGTTATTCTTAATTTTGACATTAATTTTCATTTTTACACCAGACATAAATTGGTTATCAGTCTACTTGATCTGTAATAATCGGCATCAGCATCGGCCCTGAAAACACATACCGGTCGACCCCAAAGCAAACCAAAATCAACACAAAACGAAGCAAAATTCAAACATTCAAAAACCAAACAAAAGAAGAAACTGATGTTTCAAAACACAAAAAAGCTAAACTAAATCATCAAAAACAATCCAAAACGTTTAATCAAACAAAAGAGCAAAACAAAACCATCAAAAAAAGAAACAAAGCTACCCTTCGAAAATGAAATGACATCAAAAAACATCAAAAGCAATAAAAACCTTCAACCATCAAACAAAAAACAAAAGAATGAAACAAAATCATCAAAAACAAAGAACAAAACCATCAAGAAAATAACAAAAACAATACTAAAGTAGTGCCGTGATGGCACTCTAACTACCCGAATGACACATCCTGTCCGAATCCTAATGTATTAACCAAAAACAGATTAATCACAGCATATTAATGAGAATTTAGGCTTAAACACTTACTGTTCTTCTGGGATCCTCTCGACGGCACGCAGGGATTGTGGGTAACAAACATAACTGGCCAAAGCCTGCATTAGTGAATCTTTGATATCTGTGAAGGAAAATTATGTATGAAAAGAATGTAAAATATGCTGCACAAAAAAAAAAAAAGGGAATTCACATCTTCTTTAAAAAGGTATTCTTTCTTGCATTTGCATGCATGATTGTTGTATCTATTTGCATTCACTTCAATTTTTTTTTTTTAAATGAAACAAGAAGTTTCAATAACTTCCTGACACTTGAGGTTTCCTTTGTTGAGAAAAAAGTCCTTGATCAAAAGAAAGAGACAAAAAAAAAAAAAAATTTATTCACTAGACATGGCAACAAAAGAAAAGCTATTCAGATATAAAAAAATCCATATTAAAAACAGGCTATGCAACAACCATTGTTAGAAATGAAGTATTTGGTAACAGACCCCACAGAAAACAAGATAAATATGCAAAAAAATCTAAATACATCAGCATAACAGAGTACGAACATAATAAAAAGCCTGCTTTAGGATGAAATGAAATTTAAACAAATGGATCGTGCCTAATAACATCTCTTCATTTGCATAGCACATCTCTCATGATTGAGGAGTCGAGAGTATTTCACAGTCCTAACCTTAAACAGGATTAAGAAAATACCGCCGCTACAACTCATCACGTAAATGACTTCATGTTGCCTGAGAGCAGAGAGAGGAAGCTTTTAATTATACCTTTACGTGAGAAATGAACCAATGTGATGAACGGTACAAGCCAATGGCTATATAAGGTTAAAGAATTCCCATTAAAGCAGCCAACGAATTGATTATTCAATGCATTTTTGGGCAGCTTTTTCTGCAGTTAACAGGAAAAGAATATTAACACAGGTCGGTAGGATGGAAAGATAGATGCCAGGGATTGGAAAGACTGCAGGAAAAATAAATATTCGATAATGTCGACTAATCATTTCAGCCCTGATGGGCACCCTGAGTGGTCTGCGGCTATGAAGCCCCATACCCAACAAAATGCAATGCGCTGTGTATTCTGACACATTTCTATCAGAACAAGCATTAACTTCTTCAGCAATTGGAATTACATTTGCTCATCTGTGGGTCGGACCACATGGGCAAGCCTTCACTCCCCACGTGCATCAATGAGCCTTGGCCGCCCATGACCCTGTCCCTTCCTTGGACCGCTTTTGATAGATACTGACCACTGCAGAGCGGGAACACCCCACAAGAACTGCAGGTTTGGAGATGATCTGATCCAGTTGTCTAGCCGTCACAATTTGGCCCTTGTCAAACTCGCTCAAATCCTTATACTTTCCCACTTTTCCTGCTTCTAACACATCAAATTTGAGGACAAAATGTTCACTTGCTGCCTAATATATCCCACCCACTAACAGGTGCCGTGATGAAGAGATAATCCATGTTAGTCACTTCACCTGTCAGTGGTCATACTGTTATGCCTCATCGGTGTATATTTTTATATATGCAGAGGTTCTTACCCGTCCCAACGATGCGTGGATCTGCGAAATGTTTGGCGAGAATGGCTGCGAGCTGTGCGAGCGTATCTTCATAACCTGAGAGGGATAAACATGACACAATAGTGTAAGTGTGCTCTGGAAAGGTCAAAGTTAAGATACAAATTACATTTGAGAATGTAAGTAACCTGGAAGTTCTTCCATGCAGTTGGAGGGGCTAAAGTAGTTTTTGAGGGCGCTGTAGCTGTTCATGGCCACGTTGAGGTAGAATTCAGGCATGAATGCAAACAGGGAACCTGTGCTGTCCGCATGCTCGATGGTACGGATGCACACCCGGAGGAGCCAGTATACGTCTAGCATCTTATCCTACGTTCACAAACATTATTTGAATAAAGCAGGATAAACGCATGCTTCCAACTAAACCTTTTTCAGAAAATCCAAAAAAACTGCATGCAATGCCTCTCTCTGAACCATAAATTTAAGGGATAGTCCACCCAAAAATTTAACTCGCCCTCAGGTAGTTCCAAACCTGTATGAGTTTCTTTCTTCTGCTAAACACAAAAGAAGATATTTTAAAGAATTTTGGTAACCAGACAATTGGTTCGGAACAAACTGAGAGTGAGTAAATGAGGAGGAGCAGGATTGGACACCCCTGAATTAACATTTTGCTTCTGTATCTTTAAAGGCTTTTATATGCAAATGACATCTGCTATTATTTGCTACCCTTTTACCCTAACACCGTGTCTACACCGGATTGCCGTCGCTCGTGTCCCAACAGCTAAAAGCTGTCTGCATGGGTGCGGCAAAACGCCAGTTGCAAAGCATTTGTCCTTCATGTCATAAATAGAATGAGGCATCAGTTTACAGTGGGAGATTTGTCACTCGCGGTGCACTGCATCCAGTGTAAACAATATCACTGATTTTAACGGGTTCTACTGTCTTTTGTCGCCGTTAATTGCGCCGCTCACATCTGGTGTAGACACGGTGTTAATATCATACAACTGCTTTAAAATGCATTATTTTTGTGTTATACTTATGAATAAATAAACAAATATATAAATACCCTATGACCTCTTTAAAAGTCATTTTGTATGCAGAAGTTTTGTGACAAATGCAGTGGCATTTAAATTAAACACACTATTTTCTGTTCAGAAATGCCCTTTTTCAAGGCTGACTCTAATGTCTGCCGTTCATGGGGCACATCGTAAATGTAAACCCTTGACAGTCTTGGCCATTTCAACGTTAAAATTTATACCCCATGCTGTATACACAAAAATGACACTGCTTAAAATTAGTGAGACAGTTGGTTCACCCTGTGTTTCCTCAGTTTTTGGCCAGTGCCATCAGCAGTACCTTGGAGTAGATGGTGGCATTGATCCAAGCCAGCCTACGACTCAGGTGGTTCAGCTTTTCAGCAAACACTTTTTGGCTTTTCTGCAACTCTTCTAGAATATCTGGCCTCTGCCACACAAAATAATTATAGAAGCAAAAAGTGTAAATTATTAAAAGAAAAAAATGAAGCCATGAAGCTTTACTGACAATGAATTGTAGCCTCTAAAAGTTTATTTATTTATGTTTATTTACAAGCACCACATGGTTAAATCACCTGGTTCTATCAAGAAATCAGCATAAATAGTGCAATGGTAATTGTGACAGACAAAAAGCACAGTGTTTTATCTATAATAAGCCCATGCTGAACTCCTGTCACAATGCTCAGGTATTCTGAGAGGTTTTTAGGACAATAATTTAGCACCACTATAACTAAGCTATAACTAAAGCTAGATACCACTATACTATACTGTTATCGTCTCCAAGTAATCGACAAAAAACGTGAATTTGTGAAAACGGTGACATCAAGCACATGTGTTTTACGTGTTCGGTTTATAGGCTGAATTTACAGGTTTCTTTATAAAGTAATACAGCGGTTTTAATCATTTTCAAGGATCCGTGAGAATGGCGATCACTTTGTATGCATCTTTGTCTTGTAACTGTTTAAAAAAAATAGTACCTTTTACAGAAATAATTTTTTATAAGAATATACTTAAGTGAAAACTGAATTTTTTTCATACACTTTGTAATGTAATGTAATGTTTCATTGCAATTAAAATGTATTATAGTTTAAATCTATTTTTAAATGTAATTAGATTAACCTTAGATGTGCTTTTTTGGCCACTAGGACTCAAGTACGTCTTTATAAGTAATTAAATAATTACTTCTACTGTCTTTGAAATATGGTTAAAGAGTACTGATGAATGCATTGACAAATATTTATAGTAAACTAAAATATACTTTTACTTCATTTCTATTGAAACTTGTGTCATGCATTTAATTTTGTAACGATGACGTTGCAATTTACTACATTTAAAATATATTAACTTTGATTATAATCTAGTGTTATTCAATATTATATTTAAATACTTTGCATATGCTTTAGTGTGTTAATCAATCAAAATATGTGTACTTTAAAGCATGGCAAAAGATTATTAAAATGTTTTGAAAGTAAAACTTTCAATTTTTGAAACAGTCATATGCACTCACTTTAAATACACTTAAGTATCCTTTAATTTAATTAATATTATAATATGTGCAAGTACCGTTTTTAAAAAAAAAGTGCACAACATTTTCACAAGGGTAAGTTGCTAAACACCAGTGTTTCCGCTACATTCATTCTGCCGTGGCGGGCCTTTACCTTTTATTCGTTCCCCACTAAATGTTTTGTTTTTTCCACTAAATGTTCACATTTTATAAAATTATTGTGCACTCATGATTTTTTTCTAGAATAACAAGTGGTTCCTTGGGCGTTCTGGGTGGCTGTCTGATGGTTGCTCAACACACTGTTTCACAGTTTTGTTTCACAGAGATATGCTGCTATATGTTTCCCTTTATATATATATATATACACTTTACAGTGTCGATATGCTGTTCTTACTCTGCTCGGGCACCGAGCGATCTTCTCGTCTGTGTCCTTAAGGGCGACGGCGTATTCATGAACATCATCTGATACAACCACCATCTGAAATATAAAGACACACAAACAGCATTAGAATCAGTGTTTTTCAAATTCACTGCGAGCATGTACAGAGCTACAGAAAATTGCCCTTGTTCACAAGAGTGAACATAATCGCTAGCCATCCCGCTGGAGTTCAAAATAGATACCAATTTTGGAAGTAGGGGAAAATTATCACCACAGTGACCTTATCCTGTGGGCTGAGGCCACGTTTCAAGGAATAACACTGAACAGAGCACAAGCCCTCCTGATAGCGGCAAACAGCTCTTTTTACGAGACACAAATGTAAGCGTTAAAACCAGAAACATACAAAATTATGTTACCCAGTCAAGTATATGCAAACATACATGCGAATGCTTTGCCAATGCATTGAAAGCACCCATTTAAGTTTTAATCAATACACATTCTTGAATTATTGTGGCTGTAACAAACTCCAATACTCAAGGCAACAGAGTTCCTTTCAAACATTTAATCTTGGTCTAATT
This sequence comes from Opsariichthys bidens, assembly GCA_037194245.1. NCBI lineage: Eukaryota > Metazoa > Chordata > Actinopteri > Cypriniformes > Xenocyprididae > Opsariichthys > Opsariichthys bidens. The sequence continues at coordinate 18,311,244 of CM074291.1, forward strand.
TTAATTCTCTACTCAAATGAACGTTTCCTCGATTCCCCCGTCCTCCAGCCTGTGTGACCCAGAAACAGATCAAAGTTCTCTAATTCTTGGTGTCCTCAAGAGGTCGCATTTGTCGGCCGCATACATCAAGGTGCACTCATTTCAGAAAACTAAATAAAAGAGCCAATCGGCAATTGATAAAGACACGGCATCACTGTAGCTGCTGTTTGAAGCTCCGGATGCTATAGAATCCATCAGTGTTTTAATATGTGAACTTAGAACTGCACATGCGTATTGGCTGGTCTAGCCTAAAAAAATGCAGGGTTTTTTTTGTTGTTGTTGTTGTCATGATTTGCGCATTTAGAAATAAAAATGATTAGACAGCTAGATGATGTTCATTATGGAGGACCAAGAGTGCCACATTAAAATAAAACGATGAATCAATTAATTCATTTAATAATTCACACATAAAAATGTAAATCAATAAATCACTTTTAAATAGGCAAATAAATAGACGTATTTAAAGTTGTTTATTTAATTCCTGTTTTTAAACGTAGATAAATAGAACAATAAAAAAATACATTTGTAAATCATTTTAAATGGCTTTTTAAATCGCCTTTTTAATTTTACGTTTAAAAACAGGAATTAAATAAACAACTTTAAATACTTTTTTTATGTGTGAATTATTAAATGAATTAATTGATTCATCGTTTTATTTTAATGTGGCACTCTTGATCCTCCATAGTTCATTACCTGTCTAACGATGTTTATGCTGAAATATAATTAAATAACGGTTTGTTTTTAAAAGAAAATCATCTGCCAATACGTGAGCTGGCTCATGTGATTCATGTTTCACGCTTCAGAACTTCCTTAGTTAGCATCGAAGCTCCCTGGTTTTCACAGTGCATTATGGGACTTTTTAGGGAGCGAACGTTTCAGTGCACTGGAAGGATTTTGAAAATTGAGACAGCCCTTAAAATGGCCGACTCCCTGATCGGCGTCCCGACTACTGAACCAGGGAGCTGATTGAGACACGCTCTTGGTTTCCCATAAAAGTTCGTGCACAAGAGTTGACCTGAAACTGACCACAGAAGTAGTAGTTAATGCTAAACTTGCAACAGCACTCCTTGTGGCAATGCTGAGAATGGAAGAAGCATTTGCGTTAAAGAGTTCACAAACTCTTGTAGAGTATATTTCGGCTTTTGAAAAAAGCTGCTGACTGAGAGAGGGGGGAAAAAAAGAAGTAATTTTATTATTATGCAGCTCAAATCGCTTTAGGCTGATCCCAAAATATGAGGCAAGGATTATTTATTGAGATTATGGTCAGGAACTTCTCTCAAACTCAGAGAAATAAAAAATGCATAAGAGCTTGATGAAATGGCGAGGTGTGGTGGAGATACTTCCCGCTGTGGCTGAAATCTTTTGTATAGCAATAATGAAGACAAGTCTGCTGATGGCACTGTGCCAAGCCAATTAACAAAGCCTTTATGAAGTCCGTGTAAGTCAAATCAGACAGTTTTGCTTGACAGGCTGCAATGCAAATCTCATCAGGATCCAACAGAGTTCGAGAGAAATCACAGCATGAACTGAGCCACTTTTAATTCGCTTCCAAAGCCATGGAACATTACCAAAGGATCACATCAATAAGCATTGCCTATTAACAACTAGTTTTTTCTAACCATGCTGTGCTTTTCAATTTTTATTACATTTTATTTGTACAGCATTGTTCAAAATGTATATAGTTCTAAAGCAAATACAAAGAAATGTGTCTTACTAAAACCCCAGTGAACGATTCATTGTGGCAGTGATTAACATCAGCAGAGGAAAAACTCCCTGGTGGAAGAAATCTTGGGACTAATTACTTCAGTAAACTAAAGGGCAAACCAATACAGAACTTTCTTCTTGCTGGACTAGACTAATGTTTAAAGATTTTGGCTGGCAACCAAAAGGTTATAGGTTTAAATCCCACAAGGAGTGGTCCACTGCATCCTTGAGAGCAAAGCTTAACCTCGGGTTACTCTTGGGTGCACTGACTCTGCAAATCGCTTTGGACCAAAGGGATTCGATAAATGACTAATGAGCAAGGTCCAAAATGAGCACTCACCAAGAACCAAGTGAGAAACCAACGTAGGCTTTGACAAAGAAAAATAATACATGATTTTAACATAAAAACAGTAGTCAGACCTTCAATGCAAGTGGCGGATTTCAGATTCAAATAGAAGTATATATAAAACATGCAATCCACCTCTTAAAAAACGTGCAACAATTCACATTTTGTGGACATTAGGTAAACGTTTACCTAGGAGTAATTTTATTCCACAAGACCTCCATGTGACAATATATAGATGTAATATTCCTTAGATTAAATAGAAATGCATTGTTTTTTATGCTTTGTTTTGCTGTTTTTTTATTTGATTTAGCTTATTTTACACATTATTCTGTTTTTTATGTGTAGTTGTTTGTTTCATATGCTCTGTTCTGTTTGGGTTATTTATGCTTTATTCTGTTTTGTTTTGTTTTACATGCATTATTCTGTTTTGCTTTTTAATGACAAGATTATTTCGAAATGTTTCAGTGATAACTAACACTGATTCATTATGCTTTTATATAAACCGTTTGACAATACTAATAAACTACAGCAATAAAAACATAACATGCACAACAACAAAACTAATATGAATAATAAGAACAACAACAAAATTATTAGAAGAAGAAAATAACATCACAAGAAAAACTTGTAACTTCACAGACCATCCCCTGGAATACAGTTACATTGAGCTTGTTCTGGAATGATATTATTTAGCTTTTTCAATGGCACCGTTATGCTTCTCTTTCCCTTTATTTTCATAGTGTTGGATCTTGTAACACTATTAACATGGCCAAGACGATTCCCCGTTTCCATAGTTACAAACACATTCTTTTGATGAATGACAGCCTGTTTGATAAATTACTCACAGCTCACAATCTGACATTGAGTTCACCCAAAAAATGTAAAACTGCGCTATCATTTAAAGCACTCTCAATAAAAATAAAAATCACACAATGAAAGAAGCTGTCAAGCTTCAAAAGGATTTAAAAATCACCATAAAGTTATATGATCTGATTGTATGAAAAGTCATTTTTCACAGGAAATCTTTCCCTCTGCCATAACACTGAAATCCCATAGTGTATAATTCATGGCTACATTTGAATGGCCTTCAGTGGGGAAAGATGTTCTACTGAATCAGCCAAACTATGTTCAGAACAAGAGGAAATGATAACAACTTTCTTTTTCGGGGTGAACTGCAATAGAAAGCAAAAGAATTCAGCAGTGAGAGGCACAGAAAAAGTGAGAATCTCTTTGTCTTTACTACAGAGACCAATCACTCTCAGTGATTGAAATCCCTTTTCTTCAAGCGCAAGGACACACACAGGAAGACAAAGGTGGATGTTGTACGGAACTCTGTCGAGCGAAGCACTTTACGGAGAGTATGAATTATATACACTTCACGAACATTGAGCGCTGCGCAGTTTTTATGTTTGACTCTTTTCTCCTCGCTGTTGAGAGAGTGAAACATTAAAACAGCTGCTAGCAGGACAGAGTCCATGTATTATCCAGCAGTGACTCACTGTTAAAAGCAATGACACGAAGAAAAAAAACGTTTATCAGTTCAGAGACGAGGAGCGGGACGGTCAGGATGAGCTGGCACAGCTAAATCAAAGTGGACTTTTTTCATCTAAATCCACATGGAAGGGACTCAGGGGCAAAACAAAGAATAAAAGAAAAAGAAAAAGTATTGGATAATGAAGGCTACACATATATATTAGAGATATGATTTTCTAAATTATTATATCGATTTTGTTAATGTGCAATCTTTTAATTTGCTTGTACGAACTAAAAGTAATCCTAAATGTCCTGAAAATAATACTTCAAAATGCTTGAAAATAATTTATTATTATATATTGCATTAAAAAATATATATTCTATATATATATTTTATATTACTTTAACACATCTCTGGAAATTAGTGAAAACTTAAATTAAAAGTTTACCTGGGATGTCTAAAATTAATCTTCACCAGAACTTTATATACTGCAATACTAAATATGCATACGATTCCTTGCATCAAATAGAAAATAACAGATACTAATTTAGTTTCGTTTTGTTGTTTTGTTTAGTCGTTTCATTACGCTATTTTGTTACATTGTTTTCGTTTAAGTTTGTTGTTGTGTTTCATATCATTGCATTGTTTTGTTTCATTGTTTTGCTATTGATGTGTGACTGCTCACAAACCCAGTAGAATGACACAAAGGGAAACCAGTTAAGACAAGCATCATCGGATGTCAATAACACAACCTGGACCTCAGGCCCAGTGTATTATCTCTATCTCCTGTGTAACTTCCACTGACTCACGCTCAACACTTTAGTGTGACTAAAGTGCTGTATTCTGCTCTCTTGGACCTGTACCTTGCCAAGCTGTTGATGAACGCTCAGATTGTACATCATCACAACCCCATCCAGAATCTCCAGCAGAGACTTTTCTGTGATTGGCTGGTCAGGCTCTTCTAACGGTCGCCCCAGCAACAGCCCATCGTTACCATGGCTTCCCTCAACTGGAGATGGCAGAGGGGAGATGGGGGTGAGAGCGAGGGGAGGGAGAGAGAGAGAGGGTTAAAAAAAGAGTCATATTCCCCTTGAGGTAGATCATTTTTTCCCCCTTTTTGAGAGATTCAATTCTAAGCTAATTGGTTTCCATCTGACTTCCTGTGAAGCTGTGGATTGAGATTGTCATGCACTGCACATATAGATATAGATAGATAGATAGATAGATAGATAGATAGATATAGATATATATATATACACACACATTTTTTTCTTTCAAATCAGTATTTGTCCAGCAAAAATATCAAAACATCTTTTAAACAACAAATATTATCATAAGATATTAAGATTTATTACTTGAGAAATTCTTTTAAATTCTCTGAATATACTGAATTACATTTTTCTTACATTATTGGCAAACTGTATGCAAGCATAAACCTAATGAAAATGTATTAGATTTATGATTAAAACAAGAAAAAGCAAGGGGTAAGAAATAAACTTAATGAAATATATTTTCTTTAAAAAAAATTCGTAATAAATTTACACGACAAGTTAAACATTATTTGTTTTTGTTTTTCTTTTAACTTAGTTTTGTTTAAAAATCTTTAATTTTTTAGATTTAAGCTTGAAACAAGAAAACAAATATTTGGCAATAGGATAAGAAAAATAAATCTTTTTATGAAAATGGCCAATATTTAAGAAAGTATATATATTTTTTCTTTTATATATATATATATAAATATTTGACAGGTGAAATGAAGTTTGCTGGTGGAACTCACTGTCTTCCTCTGTTCTCTGCTCTACGGCGAGGGTGCGGACTTTGACTTTCTCGGGTGGGGCGAGAGGTCGTCGAGGGGTCATGAGGCTGACGGCGGCAGTGCTGAGGAAGCGGTTGGCTCTGCCCAGCGTCGGCGAACTCAACCAACTGGGTCGGGCCAAAGCGCCACCCATGGCAACAGCACCAGATGGTCTCTGTAGCTCCCAAACACACGCACACACAATATCATTCATCTTCAACATTCAGGGTCATGTGCTCGTCCCGAAAAGTAGATCAACTCGACAAAACACCATGAATCAATGAAATGCTCAACACTGGATGTCCCAAAGGTGATTCAATTCAAGTAAAAAAAAAAATAAAAAAATCAAGGTTTCAGTGAGGCACTTACAATGGAAGTAAATGGGGTGAATTTTTGAAGGATTTTAGGAAGAAATTTGAAGTTTGAGCTGAAAAGTTGCTCTAGACATTGTTACACCATGTCCTAACCAGATGTACTGCTATAAGATTCCAGCGATAAGCAATTTGTCTGTCCACATCAGACGCAATAAAATCAATCAAACATCAAATTCATACATATTTCACCATTTTTACAAATACATACTGACAAACTGAAACAATCTTTGGCAAAGAATACGCTTGTTTGTTCATACATTCCTTTCTCCTTTTATTTATTTTCAATATTTAAGAGATGAATAATCCATAATCACTTTCAGTATGGCTATGAAAGGTCCCGCAAAGTGATACTTATACGCACATTAAATTCTTTTAACATTAAATCAAGCAGATAATCAGAACCTGAGATTATTATTGCTATACTCTGCGTGTTGTTGTTCCAGGAAGAACGTCACAAAAATAGAAACGTTTCTAAAATAGAATTGTCATCATAGCTGGTGGTTAGGACAAAACAATCTGATTAATACGCAAAAGATACGTCTTTATCGCTTGTCGTCGTGTTGCATCTGGTTAGGACACAATGTAATACAGGTGTTTTAGAGTTTAGACGTTATGTTGTCTTTGTCATGGCAACAGAGTAAAACCGGATACTTCAAATGCTTTTATAGTTGTCTTTCTCACATTTGCATAACAAAATTACATGCCAAAATTTGTTCTTAAAATAAATTCTTGGTAGACATTAAAGCACCTGGGCAGCTCCGGTTTCCTCATCTTCATCCAAGTCGTCCATAGAGGTGGCCTGGATCTCAGCCGGGTCTATAATGATGTTGGCCTTTGCGGCTAGGTCATCTAAAATACAACAAAAGAGTCAAACAATCAAGTTTAATATGCATAAACAACTTAGCAGGTCAAGAATTTGCATTTGTTTGTAAAATACAGCAGAAAAAGGCTTTTGGGATAGTGCGTAACTCGGATTTCAACGCTCGATAACTCATCTCAGAGGACGACGAGCTCACAACTTTTTGTGAAGACTCCAGTCTATTATTTATTAATACACATTTGTCTTCTTCTGGACAGCAGAGTAATAAAAAAATCTTTGCTTGAAGACGTCAGAGGACTTATAACAACTGCTTTTGGAGAGATATGGGCTCCACTTCACTCCAAAGGTCTACATTTTCAAGGTTATTCAAGGCCGGCTGTCCAATAGAAGAGTAATTTGAGAAAAATAGGGCGGTGAAAGCAGTTTGGGAGTCATTCACAAGAGAAAAAAAAACAGATAGAAACAGAGAAGGAGAGAGAAAAGGGTAAATCCCAGCCTTGAGAGTTAAGTGAAGGAGTGAAGTATATGGACATTGATGCATTTTTTATCATTGTACAAGTTAAGCACTGAATTGACCCATTTTATAATAATTTTAGTGAGGAGGGAAAATGTTTAAAAAAATGTAATTAATTAAGAAATGAATTCAAAAATAATTATTGAATGTTCTCCACTTCAAGTACATTGTACAAAATAGAAAAGCTAATAATTAAAATATAATTATATATTATATGTGATATAAACATGTGAATGTTCCTAAACAATGCAAAGGTTATTCACTTGATTTAATAATGGCAAATTATTCTTTTGTGTCAAATCTCTCTAACTGTAGATGTTGGTCTCTGTGATCATTCAGCCATCCTTTTTAATTTGGAGGTACCATATTCGTTAAGGCCTGTTGCACGTACTCTCTCTTTCTGTAAATGGCAATCAATTGACCAAGCGGCTTTTGCTAATTCAATCAATGCGTGCCTGGATGATTTGTTTTCGGTCCCTTCTGAGCATAAATTATTTTACTTAATAAAGCTCTTGCTGCCGATTTGGACATGTTTGGATCTATTAAAACAAGCAATGTCTCTTTTGTACATACAGCTCCATAGTATAATGACACTTCTCGTTCAAAAAAGGTGGAATGTTACAAACTGGAGAGTAAATGGAGTGGTTCTGGCTTGTCAGTTTTTCATCTAGCAAGGAAAACCTGTTTGGGCCAACATAAAGCAGAAATTGACACTGCAAGGTCTTCATATTTTTCTCAGATTATTGATAATAATCATAATAATCCTAGGCAGATTTTTCACATTACTAACAGTCTATTGAAAGTATATGGTTTGAATACCCAAACTGCATCAGTTCAGACATGCAATGATTTTCTTAAATTCTTCAGAATAAAAATTGATAACGTTCAAAGTTTTTCCTAGTTCTTTTTGGTTTCATGTTTCTACTACAGTTAATTAACCAAGTTTTTCAGGTACACCCTTCTCTAATTTTTCCTTAGTCACTTCCTAAGTCTTTTTGTGCACAGGTATCTTAGAAGAAAGCTTCCACTTGCAAATTTGATCCCTTGCCTTCTAGTTTATTTAAATCCTTACCAAATGTTTTGGTTACTTGTGCCCTGTTGTTCTCACAATAATTAATGACTCCTTGGCCACTGGTGTTATGCCAACAGCACTTAAAACTGCTACTGTCACTGCCATATTAAAAAAACAAAATAGTGATTCGAACAATCTCAGTAACTTGTCCAATTTCTCATCTTCCGTTTATTGCTAAAATTTTAGAGGGTGATGTTTCATCTAAATTACACCACCATTTAATAGTCAATAATCTGTTGGAGCCCCTTCATTCTGGGTTTAGGAAACTGCCCTGCTTAAAACTGTTATTGACTTGTTGTTAGCTTCTGATTCTGGCACTCTCTCAATTGGCATCTTACTCGATCTAAGCATCTAAGTTCAGTCTTCGACACTGTTGACCACATGCTTTTGCTCAATCGACTGGAAACTGTCTTTGGTGTATCTGGGATTGCCCTAGATTGGTTCAGGTCATATTTTACAGGCCACAGTCAATTTGTTTTTATGGATGGTTTCAGATCTGATGTGGATCTTGCTTGTACTGGTGTCCCACAGGGCTCAGTTCTTGGTCCCCAGCTTTTCAGCATTTATATTTATCCTCTTGGTCAACTATTAAGATCCCTTAACCTAAGCTACCATGTCTTTGTTGATGATACTCAGATTTATACACATTCTCAACCTGGTCAATTTGAGGATTTCCCTCATCTTTCCAACTGTATTTCTGAGATTAAGTTGTGGATTTCTAAAAATGTTCAGTCTGAATAGCTCTAAAACGTAAGTTATGCCTCTTAGCTCTGCAACCGCAAAATGCTGCTTCTGTAGATCTATCAATTGATGGTGTTACCCTAGAGCTACACAGCTCTAGTTGATGGTGTTATCTTTGAAACCACCCTGTTATTCGAGCCTTTTGTACAGAATATGGTAAAGACCTCCTTTTTTCATCTTAGAAATACTGCACACATTCAGCCTATGTTGCCCTTTTCAGTTGCTGAAAAATTGATTAATTCTTTTGTTTTCTCACCAACTGATTACAGCAATGCTCTCGTTGTAGGAGTGTCCAAACCCTCTCTTAATAAATTGCATTACCTGCAGAATTCGGCAGCTAGAATTTTAACTGGGGCAAGGGCTGGCGACCATATAACTCCAGTTTTCACACTGGCTCCCTGTTAAATACCGTATAGATTTTAAAATCCTAATGCATATATACAAGGCTCTGCATGGTCTCCCTCCATAGTATCTGGCAGACCTTTTAACAGCTTACATGCCAACACGCAACTTACGATCTTCTCTTTTAGTTCCCAAAAGAAGAATAAAAATATTTAATTATATATTGTATAATTTAAATCTAATTTCAGTTTAATAAAGAACTATAAATAATTCCATTTAAGATCATTTATAATAATTTATAATTTATTGATTTTTCAATATTGAGCACATTTTTATAGAAAATAAAATTAATGAATATAATGCTATTTATTTTATATAATATACAATTATATAAAATTTGAATTTAATACAAATAATTTAAAATCATTTTATATTATATAAATATAATTTTATACATTATAATAAATTCAATGTTTGGCCCAATGAGCATATTTTACTAAGAGAATAAATAATGTATTTTTTATATATATTGTAGAAGAAAAGATTTATAGAGTATATAATTGAAAAGTAATTTTAATATAAAGAAATTATAATTTAAAATATATCCATGATTTATGAATTCTACATCTTTATACACCCACATATAATCTCCTTAGTAAAGAATCAACTGAGCTACAGCAAAAATCTAATCAAGACAGCTTAACGATCTGATAGGTAAATGTACTAATTTATTGTACAACGTCTCAAACGGAATCATAAATTAAGACCGAGCAGATGATGAAGTTTGACAGGGTGGATGACCCGAGAGATGTGGTTTCATTAATTTGGTGTCAGGCTGACATAGCGCCTTCATTACACCTGTGGGAATGACCTCTGGCCATCGGTCAGTTGATGTTGATAAATCTCAGACTCTATAAACATCAAAAGTGTCACTTCTATAAATCTTACGAATATTCCACCCCAAAACCTTGGAACAGAAAGTACACTTGCCAGTCACAGAAGACGTAAATTTGAGTCACTCGAACAGTTAGTCACGATTCTCCGCAAGCAACCTGGCAAACATGCCAAAATTACCCGGCGAGGGAAATAAACCGTCTCGGGTCTGAGTACAGCTGCCACTTGCTTGCTTTGGGTAAAAATATCGGCATTTTCCACATAATGACCGTGATGGATCCCTTAGAAGAAGTCAGTATGGAGAGAGATTGAGAGAAAGAGCGCCTCGGTTTTACCTCAAATTGATGTTGGTAAGAGAAGGTTGAGGTTAAAAGTTGAAAGAGCTTTAGAGTAGTTCAATAAAAATGTGCTGGAGAAATGTCAAATTGGCTAATGGGATTTTTTTTTATTATTATGATCATCATTACTGGTGGAGATTACTTTTGTACTTGACCTAAATCAATACTATGCAATCAATAAGCACAATCATTATTCAGCTCAGTGATTATGATGATATTGATGAAAATTATGTCGATGGTAAAAGTACAGGTGGTTTGTTGCTACTTTAGGTAGTTACTAGTGTGAGTAAAATCAGCCCACATACACAAGTCACTATAATATTCTGGTTTATATCAAGTCTATATGATTTTTAATTTTTTTTATCATATCATCCAAAAAGTAATCACACACCACAACAAACTCTAGAAATGGCAAAAAAGGACTGTAATAATGGCGTATTCTCAGATTCTGCCAACCCACATGTTTGCGTCACCCTGGTTCCCTCGACAAAACAGCAAAAGGCTTTTAGATTATTACATAAAATAAGTTCTGCGATGAACAAAAGTTTGATTCTTAAACTTTTTGTTCATTATGATAATTTTCAGAAATGAGCACAACCTAAGACTATAACGTCACCATCACTAAGTTTCCGAAAACTCTTTAAATATTTATTTAATATCTAAGTTGGAAAGTTGTGAGTCTAAAAGCAATAATTCTGAAAAAATGGACTAGTGAGTAGATGAGTTTATTTATTCCGCGGGATGACGTTTAGTCCCATTTAGCCGCTTGTAAGCAACCATCTTTTACAAGATGCATTAGAGCTTTCAAAAAAACCACGACTGAGGTTTTACTGATGCATTTATATATTTCAGTCATTTCATAAAAAAAATAAAAAAAAACATTCAGTCAAATTTGGCACAATGGAACCAGAAGTTCAAGATGCGTTTTGTGTTTTTAGGACTGCATCACTCTGAGGTCAGAACAACTGATAAGACAGAAATAATGAAACATTACCAAATAATTAAAACATACTGTGCTGAAAAAAATGAGGAACAGATGGTGGATTTGGTTGCATAATATTGAGTGCAAACAAACACTGCAAGGTAAGGTTTGATGGCCAAAAATCAATTAAAAACTAATCATGTAATATATGTGAAGAAGGAAAAGCCCTCAGCAGCTGCTAAACGTAAATCAATATTGTCAGGAACCGTGCAGATGACAAGGTCCAAATTTTGTACACAAATTCTTCAGACACTCAAAACCAACAGCTGCTGATTTGAAACTGTCATTGTAAAAAAAAAAATAATACATACACAACAAGTGTGTACCACTATTCATTTGTCGTTTCCAAAGTCTTGTTTTACTCCCAGATGGCTTTGATTGTTTCCTCAAGAGTTCAATCAGGCGCCAGAGGCAGAAGGATATGTTTCTGCAGAATCAGCGGGGAAACGACACAGGAACAATGTAATTATCATCTTTTAATCAAACAAGATCAGAGAATGGGAAATGCCAGGGGAAGA
>CM074291.1:18325696-18370696 GCA_037194245.1 Opsariichthys bidens
AGATTGTTTTTGGGCCACATGCAAATTTGTACTTTCCCACAGAAAATGCAGCCAATCCAGGCAAACTCCTGACAAACACCTTAGACAAATAAAATCATATAATCCAAACCATAAAAAAAACACATTATCATATAAAAGGAACAACTCTCAACCACTTCCTTTATCCACCGTCCTTCTCTCTCACTCTTTCTTGGCGTGTTCCCTGCTGTTTGTCAATATTCTTGCCGCATGTGCCACTGCCTTGAGGGAAATCAATATCCATCTGCATCCCAGTCTTTCTAAGTGCTGCCAGTATCCATCTTATCCCATCATTTCAGAAATTTTAATGATGCCACAAATCAAAGTAACGACCACCAATGTTTTTGAGGTTAATAACGCAATCGGAAACAAAAAAAGGAAAACACCCTGCAGGATGTGTACAATGTTTTCGGTCTCAATTTAAAACTAATTTGGGAGGTTGATCGATCAGAACCATTTGGTTGGCAGCTATGAACAGCTCAATAGTGAAATTTCCAAAGTTACGAAACAAAAACATAATAGGCAACATAATCAATATGAGATTGCACAACTCATTTTACATCTAGGAAGATGTAAAAAAAACAAAACGCAGAAAACAAACATTATGTCTGTGAGCATTAAAGTGAGTTTTTAAAACAATCAAAATAACACTGTCGTAGCCAACCCTGATACAGGAATGTTTTATTTAATGTCTTCAGAGATTTGAAACTAGCCCTGTCAGTAAGAGTAACACTCAAAACAAATTGACCTTGTGCTCCCTCTGGTGGTGTGTCTAGTGCAGATGCACACCAGCTAATTCTGTGACCAAACTCTGAATCACACTTTACTTGAGGTTTTTAACCAACCTTTGAGTGTTTTCTTTAAATGTGATAGAAGTCCTCCCAGACGCTGAAGGTCGAAGTAATCCACCTTCCCGTTGTAGAATAGCTGAGGAGGCACGTAGGCGTCTGACGGAAACACAAATGGGTCAATAACATGACATTCAGTTTAATTTTAGTGTTTTTTTTATTTTAGTGCTTCAGCTTATTTCAGTTAGTTGGCAAGGCAAAAATTGGATTTGCATTTAAGTTGTCATTTTAATACGTATATTTTAGTTCAGCTTTATTTCAATGAACGAATACATTTTAACGGTTTTATTTTATGATAATAACTTGCTAAAACCATTCAAAAATACATTAAAAAGCAATTAAGACATAAAATGAATGTGAATACACATCTATGTGATAAGTTTATGAATAAAAATTTATTTTGATACTTTTTGGGCCATAAAGTCAAAACATATCGGCGATACAACTGTGCTGATACCATAACCATACCTTCACTGTTGATGGATCCTGGACTTTTTCTCTTCCCTTCATCCCAGTAGATCCTAATGGCCGTGATGAGCCGGTGTAAGAAACACACCATGTATTCAGGAGGACACAACACTGTGGGGTTCTGAGCACACAAACACACACATAACGTCAAGCATGAGGCAGACATAAACCTGATTACTGGGAAATAACTGAAACAATCCAATCGATAACAATCTTGTTACAGAAAATGGCAATATACACTTTCTACTGTGAAGTATAAGTGATGATCATCAAATTCAAGGACAAAAAGAACAATCTGAACACAATAAATTCCTCAACTTTATGCCAGAACATCATCCAGTCATCAATTCACATTAAGTAACACATATTCCTTGAATTTCCTCTAAGAATATCTAGATACTATTTGGATATAGAACGCATGTAAATGTAAGGTCAACATGTCCTGTGTGCTGCATCCTACCCCTCTATTACTGGCGTTCTCTTGAAGGAACTTGCGGAACTTGTTCAGGAAAATGTAGCGAGATGCTTCGCCCTGTGAAAAGAGAGATCCATTTGAGCCAGGAAAACATGGCACAGTGCAGTATTTGTAAGTTGCAAGTTGCTACAGAAATAACTTTAAGGTCTGAAAAATGTTTGGCAGAAAATAAAACTTGCAGTATCACACATCTTTGAGGAGAACTTTGAGATACTGCTGGTTTTCTGTAAAATTTCACTGATTCTATTGCTATTTTCGGTCACAAGACATTTTGAGTTCTTATTCTCACACACAACAATACGTGTGGAAAACATGCATCAACATACCGTCCCCTTGTCTTTGTTGTTCAGCATTAGCCTCAGGATCTGAACCTGCAGTTCCTCCACAACTACACACAGACACACACGCTCTGTGTTACATTGATAGATGGGGCTGCAGATTTGATGCTGTGTGAGTGTGAGTGACATACCTTCAATCCTCTTTTTCAGTCTGTGACAGCCTCGCTCGTACGCTCGACGTCTCAGCCTCTCCTCGGCCGTCTCTTCACGCGTGTCTCTCTCATCTTTGCCCTGGACACACGTCAGGAGAGACAGCGGAGAATTATTCATCTGTCGCTTAAACCAGGGCTCAGTTCAGATGTGTGCTCGTTTTACAGGAAACACTTTTTGTGAAGCCTGTATATGTATATAATGCTTTATTTTCATAATAATCATCATCTCTAAAGGTCTTTCTGACCTCTTTGTCGAACCGCGTTGGCCACCAGGTGGTTGGGATGAGTTCCTCTAGCCCTGCCTCTTTCACTCTCAGAGGGGTCTTGATGTAGAAGAAGACTACAGACCGAAGCACGTCAAACGTGATGCTGTTAAGGACCAAAACCCATTCAAACCTAAAAACATCTAACTTCTCTAATCTTCCTCTGCACCAGAGAAACTGCTGGTAATGGATAAAGTGTTCATATCCATCTACCAAAATATCTACCCATCTATATGTATATATATCTATCGACCTATCTACGTAAAAATATCTACCTAAACATCTACCCATCTACATATCTATCAACTCATCTAAATATCTATCCATCAACCTAAATATCCACGCATTTAGTAAGCTAAATTGATGGAAAGATACATATGATATACATTATACTTAGATAAATGTATATATAAATGCAGGTTTGTGGACAGATATGTAAAATGAAAGACATGTAGATATTTAGGTAGATTAGTCCATTTTTTAGGTAGATGGGTAGATATTTAGATGGATGGATATTCACGCAGATAGATGGATGTGTTGATGGGTAGATGATAGATATGCATTTGGTAGATATTTAGGTATACTGATAGATATTTAGGTAGATGGATAAATATGTAGATAGTATATA
Organism: Opsariichthys bidens; assembly: GCA_037194245.1. Taxonomy (NCBI): domain Eukaryota; kingdom Metazoa; phylum Chordata; class Actinopteri; order Cypriniformes; family Xenocyprididae; genus Opsariichthys; species Opsariichthys bidens. Next base: position 18,328,887 of record CM074291.1, read on the forward strand.
TTTATATAGATTGATAGATGTGTTGATAGATAGATGGATATAAAATATCTATCCATCTATCCAGCAACACATCTATCCTTCATCCTAAATATATACCCACTACCTACCTTCTATATAAGTTTAACTAGATTTCAAAATAGATATCAAATTTTGAATATGTTCAAAATAACAATAAAAATAATAAAGTATGTTGACACTTTCTGGTTGTCAAACTCAGTAGAACATGTTCATAGTTCATGTGAGTGAAACATTAATTGTATCTATCCCACCTATCTATCCATCTATTGCTCTGATCTCAGAAATGCTGATCTCGGTGGGGGTAGGGGCTAATAACAATGATTAAATTTTTTATTAAAAGATTTTTTCCCTCGTCTCACTTGGTGGTTTATAGTGTTCTGTGAAAGCCTGCTGAGGTGGAATTAAAGAGGATATAGAACATTGCTGAGCAGATACTTCCTGGATTTCTCATGACGGAGTATCGCTGTGGTCAAACGAAGGTAATGAATCTGGAGGAGAGAGAAAGAAAACAGATTTCAGTGAAAACAGCATTATTCGCAGTGCTTCAATCTGTTAAGCATTGGCTGCCACAGTAATCATTTGGATCAGCACGTTGCCAATTCCCATTCACAAGCACGGACATCAAACAAACGCAAACTAATTACAGCAAGCTTGAAACAAAGTGCTTCAGTCATTTTAATTTTGACAAGACGTTTATTTCAAGTGGGACAGGCACACAGCCTGTGTCTCTGCTGATAATTGCCTTGAACATCAATGGGCCAAGAGGACGTCAACACCTCTCTGGCTTCGATTAGACACAAAAGCGGACATTAAGCGTGGACATGCTTTGAAGTATGAATTCCCAGCATGCTCCTAGGCCGTGAGATAAGAGGCCGTTTGGAAAAAATAGTTTCCGTCTTGTCAGCAGCTCCACCATTCTCAGCTCCAATATTCACAAACTGACATAGCTGCTAATGTTGATATGACATTACAACAGCTTATGGATTTGCATTAGAGAGGAATCATTGGCTTCTCACCTGAAAGCCAAGATCAGGGATGATGGGAGAGAAACGATACGCTCTCAGCAGTGACATCATCAGCTGTTTCAGACACTCGTTCACTTCGTAGTCCTTCAAGAGGAGGAAAAAAAAGACTATTTAAGAAGATCCACTATATTTCAAAAAGATCATTCACAGAAAATGCTTAGGGTGTGTTCACACTCGTAGTTCGGTTCTCTTGGTTCTTTTGCTTCGGACCAAAAAAAGAATATGATACATTTACTCCTGGTTCGCTTAGCATTCATGAAGAGCTTCTAAAATATCTAAAAGGAGTCAAAACAGTGGCAGGAATTCCTCTATTACACACAAATGAAGATCAAGAAGACAGATCTGATGGCTGTACTGAACTATAATGGGCAACATCGCGACTATGAGAAGAACCAGGTATGCTTGAGCATTCTGTCCTTTTTAGTTTTGCATCTTGTGACATCACGTCCGGTTTTGGGCTCGTTTAGATCTCTTTGATCTGTGTGGCGTTCATATTTCAGTTGAACTGCACCAGAGTTCGTTCAGAAACCACCAAAACCCACCTTTTCAGGGGTCTCAATCCACTTCTTTAATGGCAGCATTCACACTTGGTGTATCCAAATTGGTCAATAATGTCTTTATTCATATTATTTCTTCTATTAATTATTCTTTAACATGTTATTGATTTCTTTAATCATTTATATATTTTCTATTATTTGCTCTACTATGTTTGATTATATCCAGATGTAAGATCTTTGGTGTCTCTTCTGAACTGTAAGATTGAGTGTTTGTATGTTCCATTAGAATCAAAGTATGTCTGTTTCCATCTCTGCAGACATAATATAATTCAAGATCTGCAGTATTCTCTTAAACGTCTTAAAAGGTGTCAAAACAACACATCTTATTTTCATCGATCTTTGACATTTGGACCAGTCACTCTGACCTAGCCATCACACCAACAACGACATAATGGATAAGTCCATTTCACTTTTTCTAATTAAACGAAAACAGAAGTTTAAGAGGGTGTAAATTTCCTGCGTATATAGTCATTGCTCTTAATTTGCCTCTCCATCTCGCCTATCTCTCCTTTCATACTGCAAATGTCTTCTTTTGTTCTTCCTTTCACAATACTCTGATCTTCACAATCTTCATCTGTTCAATAAAATACTCTGGATTTTATTATAAAGCATTATTTACTTAACTTGTTACATTTTACTTAGTAAATTTATTATTCCTTATTCAAATATGATCTCTGACATAATCATTGCATGGATCGCAGTGCATCAACACTTATTCAAATAAACCGCAGTTACAAAGCAATGGCACCAGTTTGTTTTAATTGAAGCAAACCTGCCAGGTGAAAACACTAAGAGACTTTAAATTGAACTTTTTGTGTCTGTACCTCCATGAGAAGCCAGAAAAGGTCCAGCAGCTGTTGTATAAGTGGATGCTCATCGACAGATCCTCCTCCCTCCAGTATACTCAACAGGAAGTTCATCAGCACATCCTCGACCAAGTACACTTTGCACTACCCAGCACACACACACACACACACATTACCAATAAATGAACTGGGTTATGGCACAATGACAATGATTTTACTGAAGATGAGAGTAATTTACCATGAGAGGTGCAAAGTGATTAAATATATGTGCAAGGGTGACCAGGATGGTGGGCTCTCCTTGAATCTGCCAGGACCCACTGTCTTTCTCCACAAGCTTCTCCTCCTGACGAAAGAGAAAATCAAATGAGTAATTCCCTTTTGCAAAGTCTTGATTTTGTTTTTGGGCTCTACTAGAAAGCGTTTTCATGCTTAAATGTTTAAAACACACTCTTTTTTTCACAAATCTGACATTTCTGCAGCTCCTCTTTTCCCAGTCTGTCAGTATAGCTAAGTTTAGCTTCCACCCTTCAGGAAAATCCCAATGTGTTCTAATTGGTCGGCTGACTGACTGTGTTCTGATTGGTCAACCACTTCGAAAATGTGCCGCCCCTTAAAATAACACACTGCTTACTAGGGGTCGGAGAGACAAGAGAGAAAGAGGAAGGAGAATCTCTTTATCTACTTTGTTTTTAATCTCTTTATTTATTTAAAAATATTATACAATTTAATTTAATTTAATTGTAACTTTTAATTATTTAAAAAGGTAGCCTACTTACATATGTAATTAAAAAAAATTTAAAAGTTAAGATTAAGAAATTAATTAATTAATTAATTGGGAATACAAGTAGATCAAGAATCGTTTTGGAATCGACAGTGATTCCCAGAATCTGAATCTGAATCGGATCATAAGGTGCCTAAAGATTCCCACCCTTACTGCTAACACAACTCAACAAGGCCTCATTCCTTTATTTTGCTTATAACTTGGGAGGAAATGATTTAAATAGGGATATTGCGACATGCTCATTCCCGGAAGAAAACTCAAGACTATAATCGAGGCCGGGGCTCCAAACTGCAAGCAATGTTTCTCGCCGAGTTTACCATGGATTTAACGAATTAGCATTGACTGTAATCATGGTATTGTGGCAGGAATATTCAACTGTTTTTACATTATTTATTTCAGGCTTCCTTTTAAGAGTGAAATTTAAGCACTTTTTTCAAAGGACTTCAAAGCTCTAAATATTGTCCAATTTAAATGTTATTTATAATGCGTAGACCAAAAATTAATAATAATAATAATTTTTCCCAATAAAAAAAAATAGGTTTTTACATGTTACTGTTGTTGATGAAGGTTAATTTAATTTAAATACTGTCAAATGTGCATTTCCATGAATTAAACATGGAATACTATACACTATGTGTAATACGTAGTGGCACCAGTGCTACGGCTCTCAAATGTTAGTCTGGAGCCCTGGAAGCGTTTCTGGGAGTTCAGAATGATGACATGAGAATGAGAAAAACTCCCTTTGGAGCTACTTTGTGCTTTGTAACTTTGCAGACCTTATTCATGCTCAAACAGAGCATACAACACCATAAAAGAAAGTTGAAAATGGAAAAAAAGAATAATAGGTCCTCTTCAAATACTGACACATCACATTTCAAAGCGGGAACTGTCTTGTATTCTGAAGCAAAACACTGTCATTATGAGGCATCTGTAGGTACCTGTGTGTCAATGGAGGTGGACAGAACTGTCTTGAGGTATCCCAGAAGCCTGGTGGCTTTGATGAGGTCAGTGGTTGGTGGGCTTTGAAGAGGAAGGTAACCTTCCACAGGGTACGTGAAAAACAGATGGGTTAAGGAATTTATGGGGTTTTTTGGATTCATTTCACTTGAAAAACATGAATTACACTAAATATACATTCACTATCATTCAAAACTTTGAGGTCAAAAATGATACTTTATATTAAATAAATGCTGTTCTTTTCACAAAAATATTAATTAGCATAACAGTTTTTAAGATTGATAAGAGTAAATGTTTTGTATGGAGCAAATCACCATATTAGAATGATTTCTGAAGGATCATGTAAAACTTTGAATCACAGGAATAAAATACATTTTAAAATATATTCACATTAAATTAGTAATAATATTTTGCAATATTAATGCTTTTACTGTATTTTTGATTAGATAAATGCAGCCTTGGTGAGCAGAAGAGACTTCTTTCAAAAACATTCAAAGATTGTAATGTTTATAACAATAGAAATTAATATTAAGCATAAATATATCATTTATAATAAATAATTACTAAATTTAAAACTGCAATGTATAATATAGTTCAAACTACTTCATTTATTCAAAACACTTACCAGATTAATATATTATATAATATACAATCATAATTTAATAAGTGAAAATTATACACATTACACAAATGTGATTTAATCATAGAAAATCTGTCTGTAAATGCATATTTAAATAAATGAAAAGGATATCTGAGAGGACGGCTGCCAAAATTGAAGGCTACAGACTCTTTGAAGGAAAGACTGATTGCAGGGAAATATGCGACACCCGGCCCCGTCTTAATATTGCTGAATGCAATACCAAGAGACTGCCCATTTCTAAAAAAAAAAAAATATATTATTTGTTTAACATGTAATAATTGTACATACTTTCTAACCAAACTTTAATGTACATCCAATAATAAACCTATACTTACAGACAAAACGTAATCGTTCCTTCATCCAAATCAATCAAACAGCTGACAATATCACCAGCAGCCCAGGACTACATTAAAAAAAATGAAAAGAATACATCAATAATGAGATACAGTGCATTACAATAATTTTACCATTAACTATGGTAAAATCATTATTATGTACAGCCCAGGGTGGCTTAATGCTTTCATAAAATATTGGCTCAGAGGTTAGAACTCTTTGTGTTATAAGGCTGAGCAAGTTACATAACAGTCTAAGATTTTACACAAATAGACTATGACCAAACTGTCAAGGTCGACCAAATTCACAAGGACAAATTGAGCATGACCTCTGAACTGATTGTGTAGAGCACCGTGTCGTCACCTTGCCATAGTTAGTGGTTGTCACATTCCATTTGCGAACTCTGTTACCATCGTAGGCATACGAGTCTGGCGTGTCCCCGACCCCTTCCTGAAGACAAGCACAGATCATATGTCATTAATACACTTGAACAAACCAATTTCACAGATGGATCGAGAAAAACCCGACGCCTCCCCAACTTAAAGGATTTTGAGAGCAGAGAAAACAATCCTCATGTAAGCTAGATTAATCTATGAGACTTCTATGGCTTGGAAAGCTTCCTATAAGAGCTAACTAGAGGGAATATGCAATTTGTATGGCTCTGAGGTAACTTTACAAGTGGCGGCTTGTACCTCTTGGTTGAATCTGCAGTTCAGTGTGCACCATCCGATTTGCATTAGGCCTTGAGATGAGATGAGAACTTCATAGACCCATTTCCCTAAAACCAATTAAAAGCAATAAAAAAAAACACAAAAAGTACAAAAATTTAGTGTACATTTACTCCAAGGTACTTCAAGAATAACATGGAATGGATACATTTTTGTTATTGAAATGTTACCTTTGTAAACACATGTGGTGGCTCTGATGGAGCTGAAGTTACTGTGGCCGATGACCTTCAATCCAAAAAGAGAGGAAAAACAAAACTAAACACATTTAACAGTAAGCGATACATTGGTTATACACATTCCTGATATTACTGTGTATACATTTTTAACATCCAAACAATTTAATAGTGAACTGACTTTGAATTTATTTTGAATTTGAAGTGCCCCTATTATGCTATTTTAAAGGGTTTAATTCACCCAAAAATGACAATTCTCCTTCAAAACCCACAAGAATTTCGTTCATCCTCGGAACACAAATGAAGATCTTTTTGATGAAATCGAAGAGCTTTCTGTCCCTCCATTGACATCTACGCAACTGAAACTTTGACGTAAAGAGATCAAAAAACTAATCCATATGAGTTGAGCGGTTTAGTCCAAAATTTCTGAAAAGACCATTTTATATGATTATTTGATTTAATTTAGGTTTTTATTCACATGCAATCATTGATCAGCGAACTTACGCTCCCCCATGTGAATGCACAGTTGCAGGTTGCCAATGAGGGTGAGTAATTGATGACAGAATTTTCATTTTTGGGTGAACTAACTGTTTAAAGGCACCTTAATTTGTTTTAGATAGATTTGCATGCTTCCAAGGCCAAAAAACATTGATAATTACACTCAAATTTCTCATAATATACATTCCAGCATTTTATTTTGAGAAAAAGGTTTAGATCTTTCGAGAGCCTTCTCTGCTCTGACTGGTCAGATGGCCCAGTCTGTTGTGATTGATCTACTGAAATTGGTCGATAGAAATTACTGACAACTCATTTCAGGCAGTTCAGAAATGGTTCTTCTTTTTGGAAAACAACTACTTTTATCTTTGAAACGTTGCAGACCTTGTATATCTCACCAATAGGTATATTACATACTACATGAAAGGTCATATCCAAAAAGGCACAATAGGGGCACTTTAAAGCTGACCTGAATTTGAAGTTTTACTTGCCAGCTAATTTGTGCAATTTGTTACAAAAAATATAAATATATATAAATCACTCCAATCTATTTCTCACCCCCAAAAAGTCATCGTCAACAAATAACAACCCTTCAAATCCACTGCTGTGATCCAGGACAACAGTTGAAGGTCCAAGGCAGCCTTCTATCTGATCTGTATACAAAAAGAAAAACAAAATCTACAAATTAAGGAAAACTTACTGAAAACAATGCTGTAATCAATCGACAAACAAATAAACAAAAATAAAAATTTAAGAGCAATAGACTATAGATAATTCATAAAACATTTTCATATTCAAAATTATGAGTAAATACTACGAAAAACAGGTTTTATTTCAGTATGACCTTTGCCTTCCTCTGCGACATTATCTTCAGCCAGCAGCTTCTCCAGATGAGCTCCAAGATCCTGGAAAGTCAGGGTTTTTCTACACGGAAGAGACATGACAGGTTGTCAGGTGACATACTGAAGATGCTAGACAAGGACTGAAGAAATTATTAATACATTTATTTAAGTATGACAAACATCTATGTAAACACGCTAAAATGTTAAAAAATGAACTTGTTTCCCTGCCCCTTCCTCCGCAGCTGTGGTCTGGTTTCACACTCAACTTCTATCAAACCCTGGTGCATTTGCGTTGATTTTGAGTCATCTCGAATGTGCACGTCGCATGAAGACAGGACCAGGGTCAATATATTGTGGGGGGGGGGGGGGGGGGGTTTAATTTGTTGCTGTTAAGTGCAACAGAGCAAACAGCACTTGGTTTTACTGTACGTGAATCACATGAAGGCAGCTTCCTGCAGCTCGCAAACTGACTCTTGAGGAGACAGCAGATTGCATTCATTTGCCACTCTGACTGCACTCAATATGCGCGATTACAACGCAGGCTCACTCTCGCTCGTATCCGAGATAAATCATCACAGCATTGTCATCCCTTCCATGTGTTTTTTTTTAACTAATGTTGTCCGCTAAAATGCATGTGCGGGTTCATTTACTTCCCGAACAAGTGCACACACGAGTTCCATTTGCTTTCTCATTCGTGCGAATCGCAACACAGTTCCAGAGCAAACGATCTCAGACCATGAAGCACTCCCGGGTCCGCATGACAGCTTTCACATTACCAATGTTTCATGCGAACCGTATCCCGTATCAGAAATATACTGCCAGTGTGAAAGCACTCTTAAAAATGAAATAATGATAAAAAAGAAATTTCTGTTATTAATTATCCACCCTCATGTCGTTCCACATCCGTAAGACCTTTGTTCATCTTTGTAATACAAATTAAGATATTTCTGATGAAATCGAAGAGCTTTTTTTTTTATCACCCATAGAAAGCAATGAAATTACCACATTCAAGTTCCAGAGATGTAGTAAAGACATCATTTATGTAGTCAACCTGACTATCTCAGGTTCAACATTAATATTATGAAGTGACAAAAATACTTTCTGTGCTAACCAAACCAAAACCAAAACCAAACAAAAAATAATGACTTTATTCATCAATTTTTACTCTTCCCTGTGCAGTCTATGCTGGCAAAGTGAACGCATTACAGAGCTTCAGTGTTTACATCGAACGCCGGCTCAGTATTGGCCAACGCTGTTCATGTGAGCAGCACAAAGCATGTGTGTGACGCTGACTCAGGAGCCGGCCAATAATGAGCCGGCGTTCTGACATGGAATACAGACGCTCTGCACCGCGTTCACTGCGCTAACTGCATAGGAGACCGACAGTAAAAATAGTTGAAAAAAGTCATTATTTGTGCGGTGTTTTTGCGCATTAAAGTTGAACCTGAGGTAGTCAGGTTGACAATTTTAACGATGTCTTTTTACTACTTCTCTGGACCTTGAATGTGGTCATTACATTGCTTTCTATGGGAGACAAAAACCTCTCTGATTTTATCAAAAACATCTCAATTTGAGTTCCAAAGATGAACGAAGGTCTTACGGGTGAGGAACGACATGAGAGTAATTAATGACAGAAATGTCATTTTTGGGTGAACTAACCCTCTAAGCTGGATTCACACTATATGATTTTATGAAATAGTGAGAATCCAGAAAGATTCCTCTGATTCTACGGCAAAATCAGAAGTTTCTGATCAAGTGAAGTTTGACATGTTCATCGATAGCCAATTAATGACCATTGCAATAAAATTTGACCTCACTTTACCTGAGGCACAGTCCTACAGTGGGATCAAATGTCAAATCAAGAACCAACAGGAGTATATAACCTGATAAAGCAGTTAGTGAGACAACTACAAACCACCACTTGTTCCACACACATTGCTGGGTTTTTTTTTTTTTTCAGTTTTCTTTTCAAGACAAGACTTGATCAAAAGAGATTGTTTTTGTTTGCATGCCACCATTTTAATCCTGCATGTAAACACAGCTCACATCAATGAGTGCGTCACGGATTGATGATGCCAACGGACGAGTCTTCTTGTGTGCATCAATTTTTAAAGCGTCTTGAATGTTATACAGACTTACAATAATGACAACTGAGATCCTACAGTGGGAATCATGTTCATACAGTCTGACAAGAAAGAGTCATAAAGGAATATCATAAATTGTACATTTTGCACCCGGCTTTAGATAGATGCCGAGCTTTTTTAGGTCAGGTAGAATCTGTGATCTCTGACCCAGTTTGTTTGATGGCTGCAATACGCTGTTTTCTCCACCAACTGGCAACTGGTGTTGAAATACTATTGGATAAATTGGCAGTGGCGGGATCACAGAGACAAAAACAATTCAGTAGAATAACTGGCTATAGCATTGTTTTTCAGAGGAAAAAGGTTTGTGAACTTAGCATATTTCCTAAATAACTGCAAACATATTATGGTATATTTATACTTTAGTACAGTCAAAAAAGAAAATAAAGCACCTTTAAAAATACTCCAAACACCAGCAGAAAATGCATAGCAACAACCAACATCTCAAATTTCAACTAAGCTATACAGGGAGTGCAGAATTATTAGGCAAGTTGTATTTTTGAGGATTAATTTTATTATTGAACAACAACCATGTTCTCAATGAACACAAAAAACTCATTAATATCAAAGCTGAATATTTTTGGAAGTTTTTAGTTTTAGCTATTTTAGGGGGATATCTGTGTGTGCAGGTGACTATTACTGTGCATAATTATTAGGCACCTTAACAAAAAACAAATTTATACCCATTTCAATTATTTATTTTTACCAGTGAAACCAATATAACATCTCAACATTCACAAATATACATTTCTGACATTCAAAAACCAAACAAAAACAAATCAGTGACCAATATAGACACCTTTCTTTGCAAGGACACTCAAAAGCCTGCCATCCATGGATTCTGTCAGTGTTTTGATCTGTTCACCATCAACCACAGCCTCCCAGACACTGTTCAGAGAGGTGTACTGTTTTCCCTCCTTGTAAATCGCACATTTGATGATGGACCACAGGTTCTCAATGGGGTTCAGATCAGGTGAACAAGGAGGCCATATCATTAGATTTTCTTCTTTTATACCCTTTCTTGCCAGCCACGCTGTGGAGTACTTGGACGCGTGTGATGGAGCATTGTCCTGCATGAAAATCATGTTTTTCTTGAAGGATGTAGACTTCTTCCTGTACCACTGCTTGAAGAAGGTGTCTTCCAGAAACTGGCAGTAGGACTGGGAGTTGAGCTTGACTCCATCCTCAACCCGAAAAGGCCCCACAAGCTCATCTTTGATGATACCAGCCCAAACCAGTACTCCACCTCCACCTTGCTGGCGTCTGAGTCGGACTGGAGCTCTCTGCCCTTTACCAATCCAGCCACGGGCCCATCCATCTGGCTCATCAAGACTCACTCTCATTTCATCAGTCCATAAAACCTTAGAAAAATCAGTCTTGAGATATTTCTTGGCCCAGTCTTGACGTTTCAGCTTGTGTGTCTTGTTCAGTGGTGGTCGACTTTCTGCCTTTCTTACCTTGGCCATGTCTCTGAGTATTGCACACCTTGTGCTTTTGGGCTCTGAAATATGGCCAAACTGGTGGCAAGTGGCATCTTGGCAGCTGCACGCTTGACTTTTCTCAGTTCACGGGCAGTTATTTTGCGCCTTGGTTTTTCCACACGCTTCTTGCGACCCTGTTGACTATTTTGAATGAAACGCTTGATTGTTCGATGATCACGCTTCAGAAGCTTGGCTATTTTAAGACTTCTGCATCCCTCTGCAATATATCTCACTATTTTTGACTTTTGTGAGCCTGTCAAGTCCTTCTTTTGACCCATTTTGCCAAAGGAAAGGAAGTTGCCTAATAATTATGCACACCTGATATAGGGTGTTGATGTCATTAGACCACACCCCTTCTCATTACAGAGATGCACATCACCTAATATGCTTAATTGGTAGTAGGATTTCCAGCCTATACAGCTTGGAGTAAGACAACATGCATAACGAGGATGATGTGGTCAAAATACTCATTTGCCTAATAATTCTGCACTCCCTGTATATCTGTGGATAGAGTCATGTCTACCACCACGAGGCTACACAGCGGTGACAGATTCCTATCATTGCGGCTGAAATAAATTCCACAATTAGAGATGATCATATGTAAACACATCCACCTTTTCCACAAGCCGCCTTCACCCCTCTGCGAGTGTCAGCTTTCTCTAAGTTCCCATCGTGCTCTATGTATAGATCAGAACCAGTAACCAGACACTGGCTGGAGTCAACGGCACTCTCCGACACGACAGAACAACTAATGTCCGAATCAAAACTCAAACCTCTTGATGATCAGCCCAAGAATGATTAGTTATTTAGACCAAATAAACTGAGACTCTGATGATCCTGCACTACACAGACTTTTGTCAAATCAGATGCCCTCTTAGAATAAAAAAGTCCCTTATTCTAGACCACATCCACAAAAATATTGGTTCAAAACATTTGGATTAAAAAAATCATTGACTAAACAAAACCAAAAAAAATATGACATCAAATTATATATAAACACCTACGATGTTTGTAACAAGTACAATCTGCCTTAAAGGATTAGTTCACTTTCAAATGAAAATGACCCCAAGCTTTACTCACCCTCAAGCCATCCTAGGTGTATATGACTTTCTTCTTTTTTCTTTTGAAAGTGAACTAATCCTTTAATTGGTCAAAACAGTGAAAATACATATAAATGCGATAAATAAAGTAATCAACACATTCGCTCACACATCTTCACTCTTGTCACTTGAAATGACTGGATTTGAGCATATATATAATATTTGCAAGCATGACTAATAACTAAAAAACGTGATTATGAAAAAAAACAGTAATAAAGCAAAACATAAAAAATATTCCTGTTACTTAATGAGTAAGATGAATATTTGTAAATAAACAGTAAATAAATATAGAAATAAATATTTAACTAATGTGTAAATTAAGGATGCACAGAAACTTCGGCCGCTGATAATTATTGGACGAAAGTGGAATTTTCAGTTTTTGACCAAAAATATTTGCCGCCCTGCCCCTCAGTGTTCACTGCTCAGCTTTCAGTCTCGCTGTAACCGTTGTTGCTACACACTGTGATGCTCCGCTCAATATTCTGCTCTGTGCACTGCTCAGCTCAGCTGCTCACGGCCCATGCAAACACTCCACTCATGTACCGCTCATGCTCATCGGAAAAGCAAAGCCCGCTCAAACAACGCACCAACACTGTGGCTCCTCAGCTCTGGTCAACGATCATACTGGTGCCTCAGGATATGTTTTGTTTTATTTTTCTCTCTCAAAATCTCATAGCATGTCTAGATTCTTTTTTTTTTAATCATGCCGCAAATGATATAAAGCTGTAAATATATATATATATATATATATATATATATATAGATAGATAGATAGATAGATAGATAAACAATTTATTGTCCCTTAACGGGAGATTTGTTTCCACAGACTGTCATACAGTACACGCAACTGGCACAAACAACAACAACAACAGCAGCAAAAAAAAAAAAAAAAAAAAAAAACTGATATTACTATCAGTTATATATTAGTATTCTTATGCTTGGCTTGATTGAATGTAAATGATAGCACATACTGTACTAAAATTTTATTTGTGTAACCTAGCTATATAATACAACAAAACACGGTTTGTGTTTTGTCCCATTTTATGGTAATAATAGCTTTTTAGGACTATTATACATTATTTGGATAATATCAACTGAATGCAAAGAAATGAATAAAGAATAATATATTGGTATATAATATTAATATATTTTGTGTCCAATTTTAGTTCCTTTCAACATAAGTGTAGTCACTTTATTTTATTGGCTTATATTTGTTAATGATAATTAAATTTCATTAAAAAGTCTAATATTATAAGAAATATATATTATTTTTAAAAAAGCATTTTCAGTTTTCGTACACCCAGAATATCCGGTTTCCCTGCAGTTCATTATATATATACTTGTTATGTATATATCTGTGTGTGTGTGTGTATATATACAGTATATATATATATATATATATATATATATATATATATGTGTGTGTGTGTGTGTGTGTAAAATAAGAATTGAAAATGTTAAAAAAAAAATTATAATACAAAGTTCCAATGCAGCAATTCACAAAAAAGTACACTAAGGCAAGTCAAGAAATCAACATATTTCACTAAGTAGTTCTTCCTCCTAACCGTGCAAATGTAAGTTGGGTTAGTGCATGTTAGAAAAAGGCTGACCCACCTCTGAATGCAAGTATTGGACATCTCATGATGGGTAGAGGCAAAGAGCTCTTCCAAGACTTCCGCAACAAGATTTTTGCCGTACATAACAATGGTACTGGTTACAGAAGTAATTTTCAACTCCTCTGAAAGGAACATCATTCCACTATCAACTGGCCATGCAAAGGAGCTCCTCACAAGATTTCAGATCAGGAAGTCAGAAGGCTAGTCAGAAGAGTAGCCCAAGAACCAAGAACCACTCGGAAAGAAGTCCAAAAACACTTGAAGGCAGCAGGTACAGTTGTCACAGAGAAAGCCTCACCACAGAAAGCTCCGTTATTGAAGAAAAGGCATGTTGAAGCTCATTTAAAGTTTTCTACACAACATTTGGAAAGGTCTGAACAACTAGGAAAATTTAATGTGGTCAGATGAGACAAAAATCGCACTTTTGCCAACGATACCACATGCCATGTTTGGAGGAAAAATGGCTTTGAATATGACCCTAAAAATGCCACACAAACAGTGATGTTTTTGAGCTCATCATGGTATGGAGCTGTTTCTCTTCTCGTGTTACTGGCAGAGTTAATATTATTGAAGGGAAGATGATTGGAGCCATGTAATGGGAATTCCTGAGATGAATTTGTTGCCATTCTCCAGGATGATGAAGATGAGACTTTGGTGGACCTTCCACGAGGACAACAATTCAAAACAAACTGCAAAGGAGAGTTTGAATTGGTTCCAGAAGAAGAAAATAAAGCTGTTAGAATGTCCCAGTAAATCACCAGACCTAAACGCAACAGAATATTTGTAGAAGGAACTGAAGATCAAAATTCACAAGAAAGACCCCAGAATATTCAAGACTTAGAGTTTGGTCATACAGGATGTGCCTGGAAGCTGTCATTGCAAAAAAAGACTTTTCCACCAACTATTAAATACACTTCCAGTTAGTGTGTTCAAGACTTTTTTTCCGAGTCATTTCCCTTTATTACACATAGCTTTTTTATGGACTGTAAAATTATGATTTCTTTGTCTGTGTAGATTTCTTAAATTAATGTCTTTTTCTGCTCAAAATTGCATGTGAATATATATACACACACACAAACAAAATTGTATAGCAATATATATATATATAACTAATTTAACGGTAATTAAAGAAAATGAAAAAGGAACAAAAAGTAATATTTAAATGTAACTTTTTACCAACTAACCTGTATGCGGCTGATGCCGGTCCCTGCTTGGTAGACGCAGGAAACACATGGTGCAGATAGTCGCTCAATAACTTCTCATTGACAATACCTGAAAAATACACATCATCATCATCATATCTACAGAAAGAACTAACTTACAGTGGGTTTACCTGCTGTAAAATGCTTTTACATGGAAATACCTGTGACTTTGGGTTTGTCTGTGTCAGATGCCAGGCGATAGTTGCGTCGGGACAGGGCAGTGCCACCCTTTGAGCTCATGCTGCCACTAGACAGATCACTGATCTGATGAACAAACACACACCAATTACTGTAATTATAAATATATAGTCAAGACAAGGTTATACCTTACATGTTAGGCACAAAAACAGAGGTTGTGCAAAATAGTACAGTGACTTATGCTACATGATACAACCGTAGTATATGTCCAAAACAAAACATCGTACTATAGAAATATATATGTTTTTGTTAGATGATCATTTATATATCATCAGACTTAGAGTTCAAGTTAGTCTTTTTGTAGTGTAATAACAACACAGACCAAACAATGTAGTGTAGACTTGCACAAAATTATTCTGACAACAGTCTTAAACTACAATCAGACCCACATAATAACCTGCGGGTTCAATGTTTACATGCTGTTGTTTTAGCAAACATACAGTACACAAACATTTGCACAATATAAACACACACTCTCCCTTTAGCCAGTCTCTTGCTAACATAACGACTTTAAGCCACGAACAACATCATGAATGTGTTTATATTGAATATAAATATCATTTAAGGACTGTCAGGGGTCTAAAATGCCCACCACATTGTGAAACAAAACCAATATTTAATGTATTTCCCTCTCCGTGTACAACACATATGACAGCCAGTGCTGCTATGATAATACGTAAAATAACATACAAACAAATAAAGCGACATTACCGCTTTTTGTTTCCTTAATTTCTCCAGCAGTTTTCACTGATTTGGTGTGTGTTGTGTTTATTTGTAATCAGCAGATTTTGTTATTAGACTCTCCGCTTTAAATGTGTCTACAGTCGTTGCCTTTAACCATAGAAATACAACAAGCAGCAGGATGACAACGGATGGAACGGGGTGATAAAGTGGGCGGGGCTTGTTGGGCAAACGCTTTCTCTTATTGGTCAGATATGATGGGTTTAAATAATATTTTCTTATTTTTATCTTTTCTGGGAATTTTTCCAATTTAGTATATTTTAATGTTTCATAATGTCGTTATTTATATGTAAATTTTTGTCCGGGCTACTGTTAAAAGCATTTCGAAGACGGAGTTGACACGTTCTTTTTGTAACTATTCTCAGCGCATTTCTGAATGGACCAATCAGAAGCGCTTAAGCTTACAACATCGAATAGCGATCGCTCTGGTGGATTTGTATTTATAAGCCAAGTGTCCCTCTTTGAAATCAACAGATTAAAACGATACAACTTCGTATACAAAATCTCCCTATAACACAAAATACGTCTGGTATTTGAATACGATGAATTGCGGGAAGGGGATTCGTTTATGAGCCATGAAGAGCCCCCTGCAGGAATTTAACTATGTGTCCGATGAGAAAACAAGTATTTAGCACGTAAAATTGCCGTCCATTTCCTTTAACACATACGATTCACTGCTATAGAGCGCGTTTTAGGACAAAATACGTAGACATGAACGAAAGCGAATCATCATATCCATAAAAAGGCCACAGGGCGGCAGATGTTATCGGCTAATAACTGTTCCCGTATTATTCCTGCTGCAATAGACGCTTGAAGGCCAAAAAAGGCGAATCCTCAAACGTTTGTCTTATCTGGAAAGATTTGTTGCGTTAAATATTCATATTCGTCTGACATAGGCCTTCACATGAAATTGGTCCACTCTCCCATTTATTAAATCTGAAAATGCTTGTCAACAATCACAAGAGAATGTGATTGATCCACCATGACCAGCGCTGAGAAAAGTAACAGATGTCACTTGACTGTACCATGCAGTTCAAGCAGCGTTTTGGTCGATTTACAACTCAGTATTTACACCAAGAAACTTTTAAACCGAATTAACAATACACAATAAAACATTACTGAGAATTATGACAATATGCAAGCCGATAACCACCCTCTTCTAATATTAAAGTGTTATAACAGTCATAAAGGTGAGGTGATATTATGGAAATTTCGAGGGGAGTGATGCACAAAGCACCCTTACAAAAAAGAACTGCAGTATATTGAAGTAGAACTGCAGTAAAACTGCAGTACCAAGTAGTTTAACTGCAGTTTAATGAAGCACAAGCATAGATTTGCAGTATAATGAAGTATAGTCACAGTACAACTGCAGTAAAACTGTAGTATAAGTACAGCTGCAGTAAAATGAAGCTGCATGAAGTATAAAAACAGTAGAACTGCAGTTGTATTGCAGTTTTATTTTACTAGTACTTTAGATGTATTGCAGTATAGTTGTACTCCAGTAAAACTACAGACATTTTAGGTTATACTGCAATACTGCAGTTTTTTCATGTCCAAAAAAGTGCATTTTTCTATATATGTAACAAAAACTGCAGTATTACTTCTAAAAAACTGCAGTAATTTTTTGTAAGGGCACCACTCACACAAAGGTCACTGTCAAAACAAGCAGCTTTCTGTTGACCAACCCAACAGATTAATGTGGCCAACTTGAACCCTTTGTGAAAGCTGCGTGGCTGGAATGACTTGATTTCTCCCACAAAACACTCACCTTAATGGTATTTTCCCAGAAATACATGTTCTTAACCTGTAGTAACTATAACTAGATAAATAAGATCATGGATGCATATGGTAAATGTGTGTGTATGGGCTGTTTACACAACATGTTTTCAACCAAAAACAGAAAATCTTGTATGCTTTTTGGCCGTTATTTACATGACAACTGCATTTTGGGGGCGTGAAAGCACAAAATTTTGAAAATGCATGCGTATTATGTGGTTGTGGTCTAAGGGTGAGGGAGTTGGGCTTTTAACCAGAAGGTTGCTGGTTTGATTCCCATGCCAGCAAGAATTGAAAGTGGGGATTGTGAATAAACAGCACTCCTTTCAATACCCTTGAGCAAGGCACCTAACCCCTAATTTCCTCACTTGTAAGTTGCTTTGGATAAATAAACCCTGCATACTATCCACCCTAAATAGTATTGAGTACTACTAATGTCACATATAATTTAGGATGGACAGTATGCACATTGAGTCGCAGGCTCAATGTTACATATCCACCTACTGGCATGAATAATACAGCATTTTTAGCCGTTTTCGTGGAACTGCGTGAATGGGGATCGTTTCGACAACGTTGTCGTCTGTACGCGAAAAACGCAAAAGGTTAGTTCTTTGTTTTTAGTACATCATTGTTGTGTAAACGTACCCTTAAACTTGTTCAATAATATTGTGTTTGACACAATGCTACACAAACAGTTAAAAAAATACTTTAATTCATGTATTTAACAAAATAATCATTAGCAAAATTGTTACATCAAAATCTTATATGGACTGAAATTGTAGGTTGACCTGAGAATACAAAACAGAGTGATTATTGTAACTCAGTTTTTTCCAGCTGTGAGGAAGGCTCTTCTCCTGGTCACTTCCTCCTCTCCAAATTTCGAATGAAGCTGCTCAAGTTCATATGGATCGGCCAACAAGAGGATCTCATCATCCAGATGATTCCAGAGAGGCCCGTGAATCTCACGCTCATACCCATCTAGCAGATACACCCGAGCTCTTGTAAGGTCACCACTGGCTTTCAACAGCGCCTTGGTCACCTCAACCAGGTCTTTCTTAGTCTCTCTCATCAAGGTCTTGATGTGTTCCTTGTCTTCCAAGACCCTGGAGAAAGTTTCCACTGGAGTTCCTCTCGTCTGGCTGTGGTTTTGTTCCTGTGACTCCGAATCAAACATGAATACGTGGGCATTGGAAGCTGTGGAACTGGGCTGTGGACGCTCTTCCTCAGGTGCTGGAGAACGCTGTTGGGCTTCTTCGTGGTGTTCAGCTCGGCTTTCTGGTTCCCTTGCAAATGTCGCGGGTGATGATGCTGAACTTTCATGTGTGTCTGAGGGCTCAATGATTGGGGCTTCACATAGATCTTCGCCTTCTTCACTTTCATCTATCTGTGGAAATACATCCAAGACATTGGAGAGCATCTTACAGATTTGTCCGCTAAGGTTTTCGAAGCTAAAATGCTGGAAAACTATCCTTTTAGAAATGCATTTTGGACGAGTAAAAAACGAATGAATCCATGACATAAAAGAGCATCCATAATAAACTCTTATAAATCTAGTTTCTTTTTTTATAGATTCACAAAATTGTTGAAAGTTAGATTCATTTGGTTTTTATAATTTATATATATATATATATATATATATATATATAATATATTTATTATATATATTTTGTAAGCACATTACGTAGTTGTGCTTGGAGTCAATTGTTTTATTTATAATAATAATAATAATGAAATCATGGCAAATTGTGTGGAAATGATTTTTGGCCAGGCTGTCATAAAACAAAATTATGTAGGCAAAACAAAATATGAATTGATTATGCTGTGGTTAATGTGTGTTTTTTCCTGTGAGCTTTGTTTTTCTATGCATTTTCTCATATGCACAGAAAAAACCTGTAGCTGTTTTGTCAAATAATTTTGTAAGATAAATACCTTAACCAAGTTTGTTTTCTTCCCTCATATTTAACTGTATATTCCTCAAATATTAATGATTTAATCGAACATGACAAATATCCCACTTTTGGCCACTACTGTATATAAGAAATGATATTAAAATCCTACGTCAAACTGCCTAAATTAAAATAATTCTCCTAAATAAATCCACACAATGAAGGAGCTTCATGTCACCGACGCAACAGCTTTATCTAGTCAGGCTTGATATTGTTCAATCTTACCACATCCGAGTCCTCAAATTCTCTTGCAGCTTTTGCAAGAATCCCCAGTTTCTTAGAATCAGCTGTGGAGGGTTTGCAGGTTGTTAGGTTTGTTTTGTTGAGAGATGGATGTTCATTTGACCCTTTGGTAAAGTAAAATGAAGAAGGTTTTTGGACAAAGCTTGAGAAATAATACAGTAAATAAAACCATGTAATGAAATGAACCACGTTACCATCTGGAATGTCTCTGCCATCACAATCTTCACCTAATCTAGGTCCTTTGGACATTTCAGGCACTGGAGTTTCCTGTTCTTGGACCGGGACACGAGACTCGTCCTGACTGTCATGGCTTGAGGACTGTGGCGGCTCGCCTGCCGCCTCTGGCACATCTGGAGGAGAACAGGCTCTCTCTGGAGAAGGTGGAGGGTTGGTGCTAACGGTCGGACAAAAGCTGCTTTCTGTGGCGTTTTGCGGTATAGATGAATCTGACACAACGACGGACTCGTGAGGTGACTTTCTTAAGACATCAGAATCAGTCGCGGGTTCTGAGGTCTGAGTCACTTTCTTCTTAGATAAGGGGCTTTGAGTTAAGAAAAGAGCTTTTCTTTTGGAGGCTGTGGTGGGACTTTTTTTCGGGCTTTTCTCTGTAAGCTTATGCTGAAGGTGCTTTAGAAACCGATCTTTCATGGACTGCCAGCTATGGTCGGTCACACGCCGTTTCTCCATTTCTTTCCAAACCAGGTTGCCTTTGGCTTCATGTTGCCGCTTTTCCACGAACTTCAAAATAGCGGCGTCATCTTCAAGCGAGTAACCCAAACGGCCATTGCCCTGATGACGGGTAGCCATCCTCGTCTGGACAGACGGTCCGATACTAATCACATAGTCATCCAGATCCAATTGCTGGTTCTGCTCCACACAATCTCCAATGAATTTTGTAGAGACATACCTTTGTCCAGTGCTCGCCATCGCACTGGTAACGTCTCCCGGATCAACCAGCAAAATGGAACCAGGCTCTTGATTCCGACACAAAATGCCACCTCCATTAGTTATAAGAGGGTAAAGTTGCATTTTAGTTGGACCGGGTCTCACGTAAAAGCGCATTGAATGTCCACTGGTGTCCAGGAATAAGACGGGAGATATTTCAGAGACCTCCTCATCTCCTGGCTTTGACATTGTGAAGATTATCTGAGGGTGAAATGATGAAGTTAATTGTATTCACATTGACATGGCTTATGTTTAAACGAAGTTAGCTTTTAAATAATAAAACAATAGATATATTATTTAAGATGAGGGCTACAATATTGTAAAAAAAATACATGTACATAGTTAATGTGATTAAATGCACTCAGAAAAGTCAAATTAGTTGTGACAAAAGATGTATCAGCATTTGTTTGAGTATGAGAAACAGTTTTATCTTTTATACTCGTTGCTTTAAACGCGCACATATTTGAAATAAAGTAAAAATGTAATATCTACAACCATAACTTAGTGCAATCATAGTTTAATTTACACTCGCAAATCACACAGGTTTCCCAGCTATTCTGCTTCCACTCCTACAATAGTGTAGTATAAACTCACTGCCTGTCGAAAAACCAAAATATTGAGGTGAAAGAAAATAAACATACCTGGGTTTCGCAGTGTGGCACGAGCGAGTCCAAAGAATCTCTGAGCTGTGAGAAATGTGGGGGAAAATATCAAAATAAGAGCCGCGGCGGGAAGAGACGCTGGTATGAGAGCGCGCGCTGTGACTTTAATTTTGGAAAAAGACGGATAAGGAAATGTTCAATGGGGACGCGGGAAAACGGAAAAGAATAAAAGTGAAAGCAGAGGTGCGAAAAGTAAAACGATTTTAAACAACAATATATATATATTATATATATATATATATATATATATATATATATATATATATATATATATATATATATATATATATATATATATATATATATATATATATATATATATATATATATATATATATAATATATATATAAATATATATATATATAACAATATATAACAATATATATATATATATAACAATATATATATATATATATATATATATATATATATATATATATATATATATAACAATATATAACAATATATATATATATATATATATATATATATATATATATATATAATACCTTATTTTTTATTTGTTTGAGTTTTTTAATTCTTTTCATTTACAGAGGAAATTTTTCAGTCAGTTTTATATGGGTTCCTGCACACATAGGAATAAAGGGAAATGAAGATTTGGAAATATGAGCGAAACAAACGTTACAGAGAGAAACCATAGAGATTCAAGGTTCATTAAGTAAGTCAGGGATTAAGGTTTTATCTCGAAGTAAAGTGATTGCAGAATTGCAAGTGAATTGGAATAATGGGGAAAAGGGGTAGATTTCTTAACAGCTTAATTAACAAAGTAAATCAGAAGACAAAATGTATAGTTAAGTCAAGGAAAGAAGAGTTTATTTATTATAGAATAACATTAGGCCATTCAAATGTAAATGGCACAATTAAAAGTATAGGGAAACATCCAAAGGGGCTGTGTGTACCTCCTGTGATTCTTGAATGTATTAAGTATGAAGATAGGAACAATATGATAGAAGAAATAAAGAAAAATGGAATTAAAAATGGTCAAGTGAAATCAGTGGCGGTTCTAGACAAATTTTTACAAGGGGGGCCAGTGTTTAACCAGCGGGGCACATTAAAAATGGTAACAAACTATATTTAAAGATTATAAACTTTGTTTTACTTGCTGATATCTGTAGAAAGATGTACAGTAAACATAGGGCACAAGTACATTTATTTACTTATGCATGTACACTACCAATCAAAGTGTACAAGAAAAACTGTATTATTGTGAAATATTTTTACAATTTAAAATAACTTTTTTTATATTTGAATAGGGTATATTTTAAAATGTAATTCATTCCAGTGATCAAAGCTGAATTTTCAGCATCATTACTCCACTCTTCAGTGTCACATGATCCTTCACAAATCATTCTAATATGATGATTTTCTGCTCAAGAAATATTTATAATTATTACCAATGTTGATGATTATTATCAATGATTTGTGAAGGATTTGTCAATGTGACACTGGAGACTGGAGTAATGATGATAAATTCAGCTTTGATCATATATAGATATAAATTACACTTGACTATATATTCAAATAGAAAACAGTCATTTTACATTTTAATAACATTTCACAATATTACAGCTTTTCTTGTATTTTAATAACATAAATGCAGCCTTGGTGAGCAGAAGAGGCTTCTTTCAAAAACAACCAAAATAGTACAGTTTCCAAACTTTTGACTGGTAGTGCATATCTGCATGTATTTCAAAATGTAGGCCAAGTATTTACTTAAAAAAAGTAACATTAGAGCCATATTTACACAAAAAATTATTTACAGGAGAAAGCACCATTTTAAGTACATACAGTTGGCCTACAATGAAATTATAATTGAACTGCTTTGCAAATAGTAATAACCTTCTTCATCACAAACCTGATGGTGCAGTACTTGATCCACATGGATCCCCTTTCTGTCCCTGTATGTTTTCTTCCTCCTCACCCTCTTCTTCATGCTCCTCCCCCTCTTCCTCATCCTCCTCACCTTCTGGAATTTCAAACATGGAGCCAGTGATTAGGTCACCTTGACTTGTGCAATTCAGCACAAAGAGCATTATTTCCCAAAAAGAGCAGCACAGGTGCGTCTTTCTAAAGGCGTTATTTTACCCGTATGTTTCTGGATGCGGTTGTTTCCTCATTGAAGGCCCACGATCACAGTCTCACATGCCTGGACATAAGCAGACTGTAAGAACTTCACCCTCAAAGAATCAAAAGATGAACATTAGACAGAAATGCATGTAACTCAGATCATCTTAAGAGTGAATGAAGAGAGAAAACGTTCTGTGAACTTTTCAGTTCTGTGAAGCACTGCCTGGCCTCCATTTATTACATTTATAAATGAGGTATAAACAACGCACTTCTGCTGATGAATCATATGGATTGGCACGAGTGAGAAGCCCTGCACGTATGGATTATATTGACAAAAAGGCAATGTTCGGAACTGTGGGGGAGTTTGTGGAAGAAAATATTGACTGGCTGGAGCATACAGAGCTTCTGGAGCATTTTTTCACTGCAAATGAGATCACAGACAAAGGCTTAAGCTCACAAAAACCGGGAGAGTTGGCTATCAAAGCTTTAACTGACCTTGTCCAGAACCAACCACAGCCAGAAACCTTCAGTGATTATGGAACGTTTTAAGTTCCACAGCCATTTTTGTAAGTCTGGAGACTCTATTTTGAAGTTTGTGTCCAAGCTGCGCCAGCTGTCTGAACATGGCGAGTTTGATGCGGCACTGGAGGACATGCTGCGTGGGGGAAGCAACGCTCTTGTTTACAAAAGCAATGGAAATCTCACATGGTATGGAGACGGCAGCACTACATGCCAAAGATATTCAAAAAAACAAGTGGCAGTGCACAGAGTGATTTCATGTGACTAAAGCTGTTCAAGTGAAAGCCGTGAAATGTTACAAATTTTGGGGAGCTCATTTTGCAAATGAGGGTAAATGCAAAGACACAGTTGGGGGGGGGGGGGCCCTCTCTCAAAGACACATCACATAGTGGAGACTGACCAAGAGAAGACCGGCTCCTATTCAATGTTTAACTTAAGTAAAACTCGTTCAGACCCTCTTTTTGTGACAAGGTAATAGAACAAGCTGTAAGATGGAGATAGACACGGGAACTTCAGCATTAATCATAAGTGAGGAGATTCGTGGGAAGTTATGGACTAATGAAAAGACACCGGCATTAAGTGAGTCTTCCGTTAACCTGAGAAGGTATACTGGAGAGATTATTCCGGTAGTGGGTGCAGTGAAAGTGAACATCCCCTACGGCTGAAGCTCATTTGCTCGTTGTCAAAGGAACCAGCCCGAGCCTGCTTGGCTCATTAAAATTCAGTTAAACTAAGGTGAGATTAGGCTCATAAAAACGACTTTGTGCAGGGGGTGTGCTTGCCAGGTGTCCAGAAGGGTTTAAGGATTGACTGGGCACGCTGAACGGCACCACAATGAGACTTTGATGGAGCCTAATGCTACACCTTGTTTCTTTAAACCCGGTATGTCCCATATGCAATCAGGCATAAAGTGGACAAGGAGCTTCAGAGACTTCAGCAGCTGGGTATCATTGAGTCGATTCAGTTTTTCTAAATTGGGCAGCCCCAATCGTTCCAATGCTGAAAGAGGATGGTACAGTCTGCATTTATGCAGACTATAAGCTGACAATCACTCAGGCAGTGAAGGTGGAGACATGCCTTATTCCAAGAGTGGAGGACTTGTTCTCAATACTTTTCCTAAGCTTGACATGAGTCACACCTATCAACAGTTGTTGATACTCACAAAGGGCTGTTTAAATATAACAGGCTGGTGCTTTGGGGGTGGCATCCAGCCCGGGAAACCTGTTGCAGGGAATTACACACGAGGCAGTGTACCTTGACGACATTCTGGTCACAGAGAAAACCGAAGAGAAGCACCTCGGTAACCTGGACAGGGTGCACAAGTGGATGTCAGAGGCTAAAATAAATGCAAATGCAAGTTCCAGGTAGAGGAGTTTAACCTACCTTGGACATCAAATATCAGCCCAGGGCCTCTGTTCAGTGCCATAAAAATAAAAATCAGGACCCTCAAGCTGGGAAATGTATCAGAGCTTAAGTCATTCCTGGGCATGGTAACTTACAGGAAGTAGTACCAGTTGTTGCATCATGGACGCTTAGAAGAACGGTACTTCTCAACTAGACAAAGAAGGCTTGGCCATTGTATTTGCTGTGAAGTGTTCTCAACAATATCTCAATGGCCATCCCTTCAGTTTTCACCGACCATAAGCTGTTCAGTGAGCATGAGAGCATTCGTTCCATGGCGTCAGCCCGTATCCATAGGTGGACAGTGACATGGTCTGCCCATCAATATTATATACCACATTTTTGTGTTGTAATCAACACAAACAGCCAAATGACGTATACAAACAAAAATGTATACACAGTAATTTATTTGCAGGTGTTTTTTGGTTTGTTTTTTTAACGAATTCACAGCTCTTCTACCAGAAACATGATAGTTAATAATATCCACGAGCCACAAACCAGATATTTAACCATGAACGAGGATGGATGCAGCAAAGTGTGGTCGGGCTGGTCGTATGGAGAATTCTGAATCTATAACCGTTGTATTGAATTTTAATATTTGTATTGTATCGGTATGGTATCGTCGCAGGTTCTTTTATTCTTCTACAGTTTAACCCTTCCAAATAATTTTCTAATCTCTTCTCTGAATAGCGATACCTTACAGATGTCACACATAATAAACTCACATGTCTAATATATAGATATTTGGTTTTGACTTGGTGTGTGTCAAATTTGGTGTTGTGTAATGTATAATGTGTTTCGGAACCATCAGAAAATTTGAAATCGATTTTTACTTTGCTGACTCTACAGTCTTCAAACAAGAGGCTCAGTCATTTTTATTTGATTCCAACAAATACATATATAATTTTGAAGGGTTTTTTTTTATTAATAGTGTGCAAATATAATAACTCCTTTTTGAAAATGTGCTCATTGCGAGCAGAGTCACACAAATACACAAAGTCAAACAGCAAACTTGTGGTTTCTTCTTGACGGGTATGCTAAAGGTAATATTCCTAATATGCTGGACTTTTATTGAAAGTAGCCAAAGTTTAACTGTTAAGAAATGCCTTCGCTTAATAGATCCTTATGAGCCATTTGTGTGATGTTTGAGTAGAGATAGGCATGACGTGCAAAAGGGACGTTTGCAAATTATTTATTTTTGTAGTTATGCTTGATGACAACAGCGCAGAAACTGCCTATTGCTGATGAATGGAAGCTTTGCTAAACATAGCATGAAATTCAACTGTAAAATAACGAAATATGAGAATAGCAAATTCTGCAGCTTGAGGTTTATTCAGGTAGATGCTGAAATCAACAAAAGAGGCTTTCATCCTCAGGGATATACAGCTTCTCTAAAATGTTGTCTAGCTGCCATTGAAACAATACATTGAAATGTTTTTTTTTTTACATGTTGAGTAATAGTAAATCTAGTTAGTTATATTTAGCAGTGGTGAAGTTGGTGGAGAGGACAAAGGATGCTGCTGTGTCCTCTGCTCAGTGTTGAGAGATGAATGAGTGGCAATGGCATGAACGTAGTCAAGCTGGCTGGCAGTTCTGCAGTACGAAAACCAAAAAGAGAGAGGCACAGCAAGGGAGTGCATTTTTGTCATTTTGACCCTATTGTGTAAACGATCCCCTTTAGGTGCCCGTGTTTTTCACATGGTCAATGTCACATTAAAGCAGGGTTCCTCAAATCTGTCCCTGGAGACCCACTGTCCTGCAGAGTTTTAATCCAAGTCCGACTCTGCATATGCCTCGAGGATGTGTTGCTAATAATGTGCATTTGGTAACAACATAAGACAACCATCTTCCCATATTTTAAATACACAGTGCTTATAAACAGTTGTTAGGGGGGGGGGGGGGGGGCAGTTTTAAGGGCTCCCTGCAGTTTTCCACCAAAATAAAAGCTTGATGGTTTAACATTTGAAAAAGAAAATAGCTTGATGTTTGAAATTAAAAATTAAAGGCAACCATAAATATTCTAAGTATTGTAATTTTAAAGTTGTACCGTTTTCCTAGTTAATTTAATATTTCTTAGTTTATTTTTTTTTTTTTTAGAAATTAGTATAAATAATATTGCTACAAAATCAAATTTTCACAAAGCCTTAAAACCAATGGCTTTGAAAATTTTTAATTAAAACAATTGGATTTTTCGGTTACACTTTTTTTTAAAGTGTCAGTGTAATTATACATTTATATTGTACTCCATAATAATAAAGGATGCGGGTTTGGTTTAGGCATGTAATAATGCTTATTACTACAGTAAATACATGTCAAATGTGTAACAGTGAGACTGTACCATTTTATCCTCAAATTGTGCAGCCCTGGCAGTTACAATCAAAAGTTGCATTAACCAAAATACAGTACGTCTTCCCTTCAACGCATTTATTGATGTACTGAACAATAAAAACAAAAAACAAAAAAATCACAAATTATTTTAAACACAAATGAACATGTACATCTGGTCTTATGATTATTTAAATTTTTAACATAAAGATAGTCATTAGCACAAAGAAAACTGAAATGGTCGAACTAAAGATTTGTGCATGTACATTATGCAGTGGATTGCACCGCAGAAGTTCATGAAGAGAGATGGGAACACCAACATGGGAACGCTCTCCATCTCAATATCATGGAGGTCACCATCAACATTATACACCAAAAAAAACACACTTAAACAGTCAGCTGCTTTTCTACTTAAATCTTTAAACTCAAGTTTTAAAAAGTAAACTATTTTAAGAAAAAAAAAAAAAAAATACATGAAATATTTCCCGTCATTAATGTAGAGTCACGTTTGCGTGATGTTGCACATCATCACTCACTCAGGCCTTGTGTGTTTTGTTCGTCTTGAACGAGACCTGTAGAACTCTATCCCCGAGCCGGTACCCATTCAAACTGGCAATCGCTACGGCAGCCTCGTCGTAATTTGTCATGGTAACAAAGCCAAATCCTTTGCACTTGTTTGTGTTGAAGTCTCGTATGACCTTTACGTTAGTCACAGCACCAAATGGGCCAAACATCTGCCAAAGGATGTTCTCGTCAGCATCTGGCGCCAGATTATACACAAAAATGCACCAGCCCGTACCAGCGTGACCCGGGAGATTGATGCCTGCCAGGCTGGTGACCCCGTCGATGGACATGGGTGAGAATCGACTGCAGAAAACAAACACAGTACTTCAGTTAAAATCACAATCAAGGCCATTTTCTATGTAACAATAGTGCACTGCCAAGAAGCTGTACCGTTCCATCAGTAATAAGCAACATGTACTTATCCACTGACTTATATTAAGCAACTGACAGATTCAGTGATTATATAAGGAGCATTAATGCATTTACTCTGTGCACAGTTTCTGTAAAATTTCGTAATAGTTTAATAATTTTCTTACAAACCACAAATGTCAAACCAGTTTAGCAAAATGAAACTGCACTGACATTCTCAACAGAAGTGATGTCGAAAACAAGAGACATCTCTCTACTTGATTTAAATTGATTCTTAGGGTCACGATTCAATTACGATTTGATATTAGATTGGATTTTAAACTTCAAATTTTATTATAATTAACTCAAATTAAAAAGAAACTGGAAAAAACAAAAATGAAATTATCCAATGTTTTACTCAGTTCGATACATTACAAATAAGTTATTTTATTCATAATTTCTGCCTTTTAATTGTGTAGTATATGGGTAGTATTCGTTATATTATTTGTATTTGTACCCCGGTACAGTTTTGCATATAATATTGCATTTGTGGCCTAATGGTAAGAGGGTTACAAGTCAAGGTCACGGGTTCGAGTCTCGGTACTGACAGGTTATGTAGGTTTGGGGAGTGAATGAACAGCACTCTCATTACCCACAAATAGCCATACAGCATGTAATACCATTTAAACCTATATCATTTTACATAGATCATTTTGAAACTTGAAACATTTCATTATCTCGCAGTTTGGACTTCATATGTTTATGAATTTATATCAGTTCTGAGGGGAAAAATGTCAGAACTGTGGGATATAAATTCGCAATTCTGAGAAAAAAAAAGACAAAATAACCAGTATCTCACACAATTCTGTTTTTCCTTCTAAGAATTGTGAGAAAAAAATCAATTGTGAGATTTTTTTTTTGTCTTTTAACCATGACCTTTGCCTCAAACTCCTAATTTACTGATGATTAATAGTTAGTAAGGTAGAAGTTGTAGCATTTAAGTTTAGGTATTGGGTAGGGATGTAGAATAAAGTCATGCAGAATAAGTCATTAGATAAGAATGTGAGCCCAAGTTTAATGTGCTATCCATTTTGCACGTGCAAGTAGTTTCAGTTTCTCTTTAAATACATTTAGTATTATGCTTGGCCTTCATAATGTAATTTTTTTGCTCGTTTCATACTTTTTCCATTCCTGTTCAGAATACCATTCATTTAAAGGACTCGTTGTGGAGTGGAGGGGAAATTGTGTTGAAAAAAGTTTGTTTTTACTGGTATTTCACATTCAGAAATGATGCAACTTTTGCATTTTTTCCCCCTTTTAAAGCAAACTTGACCTCTGTGTGACAAAAAATTGCTTTTTGCCATGGTATTGCTGTAGTTATCATGGTCTTCAAATGTACATGATACTATAAAAGTAGACAGTCTGGAGCCCTGCCACAATAAATAGTAAAAACACATTTCTTTAATAGATTTCGTATAGTAACGTACCTCTTGACTCCATACGCCATGTTGAGTAGATTATCCAGCCTGAAAACACGCACACACAGACAAAATGAAGTCACGCTCAAGTTAAAGTCAGCACCAGTGCAGTGAGTGTGTGCCAGCAGGTACCTGAATCTCTGGGCCTGCTGCGCCAGCGGCCCTGGGTAGCGCCTGTTGGGTGACTGGTACAGGTGGGACAGCAGCGCCTGGCTGCTCTTCTGACTGGGGTTGTTGGCGAACTTAACGGTGATTGGCTCGGTGGCGCCTGGTGGTTTCTGCCCATTCAGCCCTTTAATGGCCTCCTCAGCCTCAACGCGTCGGTCAAATCGGATGAAACCCACACCTCTAGACACGCCTGAACACCACAAAAAATGTACTGTAAATCTGATTAGACTAGAACCTGTTCTATGACAGACTAGTTTTGTAAATAGATTAATTATTGGTGCTTGCCTAAGGCAAGCATCAATCTTGTTATTCTACCGGACAAAACTTCGGCGCGTAACTCGTCCCGCACCGTCTGTCCTAGACCCATGAATGAGGTGTCAAATCGACCGGCTCATTGAGGAGAGGTGTGCTATGACTTTTATAAGCGATCGGACCAACGACGTTCGTACAGCGGACGAAAAAAGCGGCGAAAAAAGTCCCATTGACTTTGCATTGAAAAATAGATGAGATGGATTTAAATGAATCAAAACATCAAATAGACACGCGACTTTGGCATTTTTGATATGGGCACACATGCAGTCTATTAGTTTAAGCCTGTTAACTGCCTAGCCATGCCCTAGCAACCATTTAGTGCACCCTAGCAACCAAACCCAAAGAGAGATATTTTCAAACCTGAACATCATAGGGTTGGTTTATATCATTCATACTGGATGGCAGCCTTTGGAGGATCATCACTGGCAGCTGCCAAGCCACTCCCTAGCAACCAAACAAAGTACCCTAGCAACTGACTAGCAAGACCTATATCTCTGGATCAGAACATCGTACAGACATGGTTGTTGGGTCTTTTGACTCATGCTAGCAAACTGGACTTCCACCATGCTACACATGCTAGCAGTGAATAGCTACATGCTAATACTCAATAGCTAAGTGCTAAAGTGGGCTGAGAACATGCCAAGAACTCTATAAAAACTCCATAGTAACTATCTATGACAACTACCAACCACCTAGTAACACCCTAGCAACCGAGGGCCGAATTTTGCCACTGCAAGCACCAATCACATTTCCTTCAGGAAATGTACTTTCTAGTTATAATTGTTGTGCTGTGACTAGACGGACAGAATTTGACCCATAGGGCACAAACATTGACATACCGTAACACTGTGAAACATCTTAGTCATTCACATAATTTGACAACTGAAAACTTTCGGCGGGGAATTATAACTAAAGTTTCGGTCAAAACCGCTTTGGAGGGCTGAAATCATTGACGTTTAATTAGTGCTTCTCTGATGGCGTCCATGAACTAATCAACTTCCTTTTTACTACTAGTTATAGCATAAAATAAACAAACGAGCATTAAATGGTTGTTTAACATTATAAATAGTACTGTGATGTTTATTTTAACATGTCATGTAATCGCTCAATCAATGTTTCAATGCTCAATCAACTGTGGAAAGGCAATCAAAACAGCTGGTAAACAATGCTACAAAACTTTACATTTAAATTCTGAGTAATTTGCACATTAAACAGACTCTCCTGGATTCACAAATGCTTCATAAATGGGGTGAGCATGCATGCTCATTCATAATTGGAATAATCTCTGCCTATGGATTACAAATACATAATTACATGTGCAGGTGCTCTTCTGAAAACAGTCAATTGGTGGAGCTTGAGAGTGCTTTATAGCTACAGCTTTTCTCCAACTAACACACTTTGGTTGCTATTATGATACGGAATATGCCAGTAGTGCCAATTTTGTCAGCTCTTTTTTTATTATCATTACTTAGTCTTCTAGATTTATTATTTAATCAAGGTTGACTAAATATAACTAATAAAATACATTTGACTTTTTTTGTTTAGTCGAATAAATGTATAAATTTGTCTAGTTTTAGTCAACTCTTTTTGTAATTCAGCATAATAGTAAAATCAATCTGGATTATTTTGCTCAAAGTTATAATCACAATGTTGTCTTTCTATAAAAACAGCAAAAATTTGTGTTGTCACACAGATGTTGCACAAGTAGTTATTACACAAAACAATTGCAATTTAGTTTGGATTTATTACAGTTCATCACTGAAACACTTTCATTTAAGCAGAATCTCTCAAATGGAGATCACTAAACCATCTCATTTGTTTGTCGGTGTTTTCAGATCATCCGCTCTTCTTCCGCAGTGTAGAAAGAACGCATGCGCATGTTTGTCAGATTGCAAAGATGAAGTAAAATACTGGGTATCTGGCAACTGCAAGCACAAAAGCTCGACGGTTAAAGGGACAAATTTTCTAAGATTTTAACAGAGTTATGCTTGTTGAACATCATAGAAGTCAATGTTACCATCTGTTCATTTTGAATGTATTAGAAAACTAGTCAATTTTAAACATTTTTGCACTATTTACTAATTTTAAATTCGGTTTAAATTCGTCTTTGTGTCAGCATCACAGGATGTGAAGTTTTCTTGTACTATAGTACGATGAGGAGTCATTGTGTCTCTATTCATGACCCTGCATGTCCATATCTTATGAGAAGACAGCGTGCTTAATCATTAATGACCGCATATATTGATTTTCTATGATAGGTGGATCAAAAACAAGTGTTTTTGTTTAGATCCTGAGTGTTCGACACAAACTTGATTCATACACACTGAGTGTAACCGGTCAAATGAACCGGTGTGGCTGTAACAATGTAGTAAAATTGAATCAAAAGACTCAAATCTGGGTCTGATCTGATTTCAACCTCTAATTTATTAAGCCATAATAAAACATACCCATTCATTTTTATAACATTTTTAATGACTTTTGATGTTATGAGTAACAAATGTCCTCCTCTGTGTTCAGGTTTGACAAGTAAAATGAGTGCAAAAACTGACACTTCAAATCAACATTTAAAAATCTAAACCTTGACAAAAAAATAGTCTGAGAATGTCCAAGTATAATTCAAAATCCTCATCTCAATAAAAATAAGTAATTATAAGGAATGGGCGATATGGACTTATCGTTATCGCAATAAATATCAGAAAATATTGTGATAAATTATCCATGACGAAATAAACCTAAAACCTTTCACCGCTGATTTGGCTAATAAAAAAAGAAAAGAAAAAAAAAAAAACATAAAAGATCCAAAAACCAGCCCTTGAAGAAATGAGAAAGTTGCAGATATTCTTTTCTTCTGTAAAAGTACAGATAATGTTTAAATAGTGAAACTGTTCTGAAAAACATCACACAATAATAATTCAAATCAATTACAAGTTAGAAATGATTCTGTAATTTAACAACAATTACAGATTCTGTATTTATTCATACTCTCATGGTGCTAACAAAAATAGTGCAAACAGAAGAAGTAACAATCCTAACCGTGTCTTCAGGTTACAAAATTACAAGAACGTGCGAATAATCAAGCAAAACTTAAGTAATTAGAACTAAAACTTTAACCAAGCAAGTATGAATGAAAACGTATGAATGCATATTTATCTGAACTTAGGACTGGTGGTGCTGGTGCTTAAGACATTGTTGGTCATTCTCTGTTTCTGTAAAAAACAAACAAAAAAAAACGAACAATAATACTGATAAGAATACTACTACGATGAATTCTGCTTATAATAACAATATAAACTGCACTAAGAATTAATGAACTGTCTGAATTTGCTTTAACTGATTTGCTGAAATCAAAACAGGGACAGTTATAGGTGAGTGCCAGCTTAAGAGAAAATACAATAAAGAATATTGTTTACTTGTAGCATGCCAATTATGTCTAAAAACCACTAGAGAATTTTTCTTCACTGCCACCAGGTGGCACTAATCTACCATTAAACTGGATTATAAATGCCTTCTCTATTTAATCATGGAATACTGCTATAATTGAAAAATAACTTGAAAATAGCTAATAAAAATTGCATAAATATTGTATATAGTATCAAAATAACCTCAATATTAAATGACCAAAATAAATATTGTTGAACAAAAATATATTACATTGGTTTTCCTAAAAAACAAAAAGTTTCATTTCAATTGATCTCCTCTTGTGGATTCGTCAAAAAGTTTTTAATTCGGCCGGGGATTTATACGCAGGTGGCGGGAGAAAAACACTGACATTCTGGATTCGCCTCGTCATCATCTCATCTTAATCACGGAGGAAAGGTTGTCAATGAACATTTTTCATCAGATTTCGTTGAAGAGAAATTTGTTAATGTTACTAGTATCTGATTTTGCAGATGGTTATATCAACAATTACTTAACATAAAAATGCAATAATACCAGCAATATTAACATTGACCAACCATCATTGTACAACGACTGAACAACAGTGTAGCATTTGTCCCACCCCTCCACTGTGATTGGACAGCTGGGTAAAATGTGACTGACAAGCGCTGCGTCTTACCCAAAGTTGAACGGTTTTAAATTCTCATAAATAAAAATAAATAAAATAATCGACAAGCACCCATCCAATCTTATCTTCCAAGCACAAGGAGTCCCTAGGGAATATCATAGCTCAAGTTGAAGCTGCTTCCTCAAAGCCTGGCTTGCTGAGCTAAATACATTTAACCCCACATTATATGGACAAACAGCCTTGTGAAATATTATGGTACATAGACATTTTCAAAATTCAGTGTCATCAGTTTGCCTAGAAGAACAAAACGTTTGTGTTTTTTACGTACCATTTACGAATGGTACCTTATTTGTGCTGTGCTGTAAGAGTGCGTTAGTTTCTTACTGACGCATTACCCCTTAGAATGCTAGCAGGCTTTTCTAGGTTCAAAGTGATTACAGCTCAGCACGTCACAGACCTTTGTATAAAAGCTAGCTCTTTAACAGCCCTACATGCATCTGGCTAACACTTAGACACGCGTGAGTGTAAAG
The DNA here is from genome assembly GCA_037194245.1 of Opsariichthys bidens. Lineage (NCBI taxonomy): Eukaryota > Metazoa > Chordata > Actinopteri > Cypriniformes > Xenocyprididae > Opsariichthys > Opsariichthys bidens. Next base: position 18,364,033 of record CM074291.1, read on the forward strand.
TGTATCATGTAAACCACTCCCCTCTCACTGCCCCTCCGTACTCCTGGTTTCACACTCTGAGCTCTCACATGGCGTACTGTCTCAATTAGGTCGGTCCTTCCCCACATGATTTAGTTTTATTCGAGTCATTTTTATTTTGACTTCTACTTCTGTTTTGTTTCATTTTATATCATTTCATTTTGTTTTAACCTGAATATCCCTAGTCAATCCCTAAAATTGAATTTAATTGAATTTTAGCTGACCCCTGCTTACATCCCTGTCACCAAAGATACTCAAACCCAATGTGTGCTTCACACAAAATCTTAGCACCCTGCCTTACTAGTTGCCCCACATCAGCTATTCACCCCTCACACTGGCCACATAGCCGTTCCCCATTCAAATAGATTTTCCATCTCCGTACGATGCATTCGCTTTTGCCATCTCTCATATTCCCACAAGTGTGCCAGTATGTCTCGAACATCCAGCCCTGCTATCCATCAGGATTACCCAGCAGAGGCGTGTGATGGACATCCTTCATCCCAAAGCAGCCAACGACCTGCAATCGCAGAGAAAGGAGCAGCGAGACAGTAACTCAAGTGAACCCCTTACACAGCATGAGCCACAAGGAGCTGACAAGCATTTTCTCCTTGGCCCACAGTCTCATGGGCCTCAGACAGGAGGTAAATGAACCAGCAATTTTAAATGAACTTGCAAGTCACAGAGTTCCAGAGGGAACCAACCCCCACTCAGAAAGAGAAGGTACAGGACAATTGCAAGGACCCTGACCGAATCTTCAGAAGGAGATCACCAGTCTTCAGGAGGCTTTGACAGCTGGAAAAAGCCACCAGTCAGGACTTGGAAAGAGGACTGTTTCAAACAGAGTCACTGTCAAAATCAGCCTATGAGGAACTTAAAGCGAAACACTAGAGCCAAGGCCTGTGAAGCCCATTTGCCTGCAGCCAGAGCTAAAGTCCAAACCATGACTTAGCAATTCTGCAGGATTAAAGAAGCACTTGACATGGTCTGAAGACCGAGATACTCCTACCAGCTGTAAAAGAACCACAGCAGGAGAGACATCTCAGTCCCCCACATGCAATCAGCAGATCAACCTCTCCCAGCCAAGCTCAGAGATACAAAGCCAAAGCCTCTCTGCTTAACACTTCATCAGCCAGTTTCCTTCAAGCCTCTGCAGCCACAGAAGGAAAAATATTAATTCAGACGAATCCTGAAATGGCACATGAAATGACTCCAAGACCTCAACCAAATGGTCAGAAACATCCCTATATTCACACCAGATCTCACAGGAGACCACAATGTCAACACTTACTTACGAGACATTGGATTTCACTTGAAGTCTTTGACCAGTGTGAACCACCAAAATAGACTCTCTGCTTTCTAGAACTCTCAACCCTAGAATCTGAAAATGGACTGATCGCTGCCCTATACACCAAACAGGACTGGCATGAAACTCACCATCTTTACTACCACAGACTCAGGTGAGCTTTCTTTGGAGTTTGCAATGAACCTGGGGATGGACCAGCTTCAAGAACCTTTTCCTCCAAAATCTCCTTTCTATTGCAAGTCATCATTTAGGCATTATAGTCTGCCCCCTCACAATGCCTATTCAACAACTGTGTGACATGACACCGAAGGCTTTTAAAAACCTACAAGGACTCCTCAAAAAGGATTTATAAGAGCCTGTTAATTCTGAACTGCAAAACCCAGAATCAAAAGTTGGCACCAGCACCTAGTATTGCCATAATGGAAGATGCTAAGAAAAACTTCTAGCCAGCAGAGGGCAGAACAGTCACCATGGCAACAGACCCAGGTACCAGACCACCGTAGGGAGGAGCCATGTAAAACAGCATGCAAACACCACAGGATGCCCAGCCATGTCTAGCCGTCAACAACACAGCACAAGGACAGGTGGACACCCTTACCTCAGAGTTACAGGAGCTGCTAACACTCCTTAGAACTCCTTAGGAGTACTGGGAAAAACAAACTTCTGACACCTTGCCCAGCACATCTTAGGCAAGCTCAAGTTGGCACCTCAACCAGAGCAGTGACACTGCAGACTTCAGATGCCTTGTGACTGTGCGCAGAACCGACCACCTGCTGCCCTCCTGCCACCAGTACTAGGTCAGTCCGAAACTCTTCACACAACTCCCATAACACCTCCTGAAACCACAAACGAACAGCTGCCCCAAACAAACTGACTTCAGGATGACAGGTGACAGTGCCAGGGCACCTGCTGCACAAGCCCAAGACCTGAATTTCACTATAGTCTACACCAGGGGTCCTCAACTCTGGACATGTTGATCAACTTCCCTGCAGTTTAGCTCCAACCCTAATCAAACACACCTAAACAAACTAATGAAGGTCTTCTGGATTACCAGAAAGTTGCAGGTAGCTGTGTTTAATCAAGGTTGGAGCTAATCTCTGCAGGAAAGTGGATCAAGAGGTCCAGAGTTGAGGACCGCTGGTCCACACCATCCGCAATGGCGCAACCACTACTCCAAGAGACTTTTCCCTTCCAGGAACCTGTCCAGTCTTGTGTTGGATGGGTTTTTTGATCTTTGAGTGTCTGCTCGCTGTTAACAGATAACATTTGATAGGGGGATATATGTAGTGTCTGGACCATTCAGACACACAATTTCACAACAGTTCAGCCAATTTCTTTGCCTGTGAAAAACCTCCTTTCAGAGAGTTTATAGGTGATCAATACGGATTGTTCGCTGGACAAACCGATTAATTGAGTGTAATATTAATTCAGCTACATCAAGTTAATTCGATTGACTGGTCCAAATATTTATAGTAACAAGTTCTGATTGATTACTCATATTTCTTTTTAGAGCTAATTGGCTTCATATATTTCTACAACAATTTAAGTAGAAACAACTATACCATTAAAAGTTCTATAAAACTGTTTGGCTAAAACTGATATTTTTCCTGATTTTCCTGAAGCATTTTTCCATAATCAGGTATCATTTTGTAATATCAGACTCACTGATAAATTAAGCCATCTTGTGTTTGTTTTGTTGTTTTTCGCCCGGTATGGCACAACCGGGGCCCCACCCTGGAGCCAGGCCTGGGGTTGGGGCTCGTAGGCGAGCGCCTGGTGGCCAGGTCTTTCCCCATGGGGCCCGGGCTCAGCCCGAATGAGCGACGTGGGGCCGACCTCCCGTGGGCCCACCACCTGCGGGAGGAACCATATGGGGCCAGTGCATTGTGGATTGGGCAGCAGCCGAAGGCAGAGGCCTCGGCAACCCAATCCCCGGACACGGAATCTGGCTCTAGGGACATGGAACGTCATCTCGCTGGCGGGGAAGGAGCCTGAGCTTGTGCGGGAGGTCGAGAGATACCAACTAGAGATAGTCGGGCTCACCTCCACGCACAGCTTGGGCTCTGGAACCCAACTCCTTGAGAGAGACTGGACTCTCCACTACTCTGGAGTTGCCTGCGGTGGACGACGGTGGGCTGGTGTGGGCTTTCTAATAGCCCCCCAGCTCAGCTGCCATGTGTTGGAGTTTACCCCGGTGAATGAGAGGGTCGCTTCACTGCGCCTTCGGGTCGGGGATGGGGCTCTCACTGTTGTTCGTGCTTCTTGGAGTCTCTGGGAGGGGTGCTGGAAAGTGCTCTGAACGGGGACTCTGTCGTTCTACTGGGGGACTTCAACGCTCACGTGGGTAGCGACAGTGCTACCTGGAGGGGCGTGATTGGGAGGAACGGCCCCCCTGATCTGAACCAGATATCTATCTGTTCTGTTATTGGACTTCTGTGCTAGTCACTGTTTGTCCATAACGAACACCATGTTCAAGCATAAGGGTGTCCACCATTACACGCGGCACCAGGACAATGGAGACATTGAATCTGAGTGGACCATGTTCTCTACCTCCATTGTCGACGTGGCCGCTTGGAACTGTGGCCGTAAAGTCTCAGGTGCCTGTCGTGGCGGCAATCCCCGAACCCGGTGGTGGACACAGGATGTAAGGGATACCGTCCAGCTGAAGAAGGAGGCCGATCGAGCCTGGTTGGCTCGGGGGACTCCTGAGGCAGCTGACAGGTACCGGCAGGCCAAGCGGACTGCAGCCCGGGTAGTTGTGGAGGCAAAAACTCGGGTCTGGGAGGAGTGCGGTGAGACCATGGAGAAGGACTATCGGTCGGGCCCGAAGAAATTCTGGCAAACCGTCCGGCGCCTCAGGAGGGGGAAGCAGTGCCCTGCCAACACTGTTTACAGTGGGGGTGGGAATCTGCTGACATCGTTGGGCGGTGGAAGGAATACTTTGAGAATCTCCTCAATCCCACCGACACGTCTTCCACTGAGGAAGCAGAGGCCAAGGGCTCAGAGGTGGGCTCACCCATCACCCAAGCTGAGGTCACTGAGGTAGTTGGAAAGCTCCTTGGTGGCAAGGCAGCGGGGGTGGATGAGATACACCCTGAGTACCTCAAGTCTCTGGATGTTGTGAGGCTGTCTTGGCTGACACGCCTCTGCAGCATTGCGTGGGGGTTGGGGACAGTGCCTCTGGACTGGCAGACTGGGGTGGTGGTCCCTCTTTTTAAGAAGGGGGACCGGAGGGTGTGTTACAACTAGAGAGGGATCACACTCCTCAGCCTCCCCGGGAAAGTCTATGCCAGGGTACTGGAGAGGAGGATAAGGCAGACCTCAGGTTGAGGAGGAACAATGCGGTTTTCGTCCCCGTCGTGGAACACTGGACCAGCTCTATACCCTCTCTAGGGTGCTGGAGGGTTTATGGGAGTTACATAAAAGGTTCAAGAGAATTAAATCACAGATTTTATTGCATTTTACAAAAGTGTCCCAACTTTTCTGGAAATGGGGTTTGAAACCAATCATATCTCATAAACCAACCATAAAACTGTCATAAAATGTAGGGAAAAAAACATTATAGATATTAGTTATAGGCACAGTGTTGTCCCTATAACGGTATAATGGTGGAGGGGCAAAATGGAATTCAATTTAATTTCGTTGACCCTTTCTCCTTCCATTGCGATTTTCAATCGTCCACAGGATCCCTTGTTAATGTAAAACAAAGAAATAGACCAAGATCGAAAAAAAACAAAACAAGAATGTGAGGCTCAGATGATTAGACTCCATGTTTTCGAAGCTGAAGCGGACTGAGATATTAAGTTGCGTAGATTAGATCAGCGACTAGAAGCCTGTGCCAGTGTCTCTAAATCTCCATCTATTTCTTAGTCTTCATCTGATCCAACCTTCCCTGATGATGCTGATCACAGAACCTCTAACTCTGATGCCAGTAAATTTAATCAAACTTGTGCCACCGTTTAGAGAAGCAGAAGTTGATGCTTATTATGTAGCTTTCGAGCGGGTAAGTTAAAATGCCCAGAAGACGTGGGGTTTACTGATGCAGTGTAGATTTACTGGTAAGGCACAGAAAATTGTATGTATGTGTATATATGTATGTATATGTGTGTATATGTGTGTATATATATATATATATATATATATACACATACATATATACATATACAAGTCTCTGGATGTTGTGAGGCTGTCTTGGCTGACACGCCTCTGCAGCATTGCGTGGGGGTTGGGGACAGTGCCTCTGGACTGGCAGACTGGGGTGGTGGTCCCTCTTTTTAAGAAGGGGGACCGGAGGGTGTGTTACAACTAGAGAGGGATCACACTCCTCAGCCTCCCCGGGAAAGTCTATGCCAGGGTACTGGAGAGGAGGATAAGGCAGACCTCAGGTTGAGGAGGAACAATGCGGTTTTCGTCCCCGTCGTGGAACACTGGACCAGCTCTATACCCTCTCTAGGGTGCTGGAGGGTTTATGGGAGTTACATAAAAGGTTCAAGAGAATTAAATCACAGATTTTATTGCATTTTACAAAAGTGTCCCAACTTTTCTGGAAATGGGGTTTGAAACCAATCATATCTCATAAACCAACCATAAAACTGTCATAAAATGTAGGGAAAAAAACATTATAGATATTAGTGATTATTTTTCAGCAGTGTATTTGATGTCTTACCAAATTAATAGCAAGAGATGAGATAAAAAATAAAATCTGTCAATTAGACAAAGGTCAGTTAAAAATTGGTATTACACCTGACATTTCTGTCCCGGTTAGGGTTAGGTTAGGTCCGGTTCTGTACATTAGCTTTCGGCACATGAACATGAAAATAATTGGCATCATATCGGTTATAAAAAAACAAAACAATATTGGTTAATCTCTAATGAAAAACTTTAATTTCACTTTTGCCATTTCGGTGCCTCACTAATTACAACCCGCATAGACACATACAGTATTACCCAATTTTGACAGCGACATGACATGACCACAACGTGACGTGGGTAGTCTGATCTTACCTGTGACCTGGTCTACGAGGATCCTGGAGGTGATAATGCGGCCGTACTGCGAGAACAGCTGCTCCAGCTCTTTCTGGGTCATAGTTTTAGGAAGACCGCTCACGTACAGGTTAGCATCACGGATCGAGGCTGAGCTCGGTCGAGCATACGACACCTGGACACACACACACACGAACGTAATGTAGAGTAATGTGCTGGTGACACACTAACACACATGAGAGGTATATCTATGACAGCAGTCTCATATCAGGCAAACCTTACCTTGATGGTTTTGGTCTGCAGTCTGAGTCCATTTAAAGTGTTGATGGCTTTCTCAGCATCTTTGGGTTCCACATAGTT